>VACF01001441.1:0-13907 GCA_006891605.1 Pleurozium schreberi | reverse complement strand
TTTTGACCATTTACGTTGATTTTGCATTGATCCCTTTGAAGTGCGGCAGAATATAACATCGATGGGTTTCACATGCTGTTTTGGGCAGGACCATAGCGGGTGTCCATTGGGAAATAAGATTCCGGAGTGGAATGAGCTCGTGTATGAAGGCAGATGGCGAGAGGCGTTGGACAGGCTTTTGGAAACCAACAATTTCCCCGAATTCACTGGGCGTGTGTGCCCTGCGCCATGTGAAGGAGCCTGTGTACTCGGCATCATTGAGAATCCAGTTACCATCAAGACCATGGAATGTACTATCATCGACAAAGGCTGGGAAATGGGTTGGATGGTGCCAAGACCCCCTGTAAAGCGAACTGGGTACGATTCTCCTGACCTTGTCACAGCCATGCCACTACAGATAATTCTTAGTCTTCTCAGTCTGCAAATAATCAATCACACCAATTTCTAAACACAGTGAGGTTTATTGTTTTTTTGATCGCCACTTGGATTTTCAATTTTCAGTTTGATTCTGTATATCAAGTTCCTCCGAATTTTCCTCGTTACTGAATCATGAAACTGTGTGCGATTTTTCAGGAAGAAGGTTGCCATAGTAGGAAGCGGGCCGGCTGGTTTGGCAGCCGCTGATCAACTCAACAAAGTTGGTCATTCAGTGACAGTGTACGAACGCTCAGACCGTGTCGGTGGCCTCATGATGTACGGTGTTCCCAACATGAAGACGGACAAGGAGCATATTGTGCAACGAAGAGTCGATTTGATGGCTGCTGAGGGTGTTCAGTTCGTTGTGAATGCTCATGTGGGCTTGGATCCCGACTTTTCGGTGGAAAGCTTACGTTCGGGTAACGATGCTGTTGTGCTAGCCTGTGGGGCCACAAAACCAAGGTAGGGATCTCATAAGCATCATCACATTCTTTGAAGTGGCATAACTTTAAGAAATTGGCCCTTTTTTGGTTTCCCGTCTGGAATCTCAGTCCTAGGTATTAGAGCACTCTGAATGTCACGATTTTGGCGCTTTGAAACATGTCATTTTAATGAATGACCGGAAGTAGGAATGTCGGCCTGGGAAATAGAAAGCAGTACTCCCTTCTAAGGATTTGGAGACTGATTTGGTTTGGTGGACTGCAGAGACTTGCCTATTCCTGGGCGAGAACTCAAGGGTGTACACTTCGCAATGGACTTTTTGCATGCGAACACAAAGAGTTTATTGGACAGTAACCTAGAAGATGGGAACTACATATCAGCCAAAGGGAAGAAGGTGGTAGTCATTGGGGGTGGTGACACAGGAACCGACTGCATTGGCACGTCTGTTCGTCACGGGTGCACCAACATGGTCAATCTCGAGCTTCTTCCTCAACCTCCGAACAAAAGGGCACCTGGAAATCCTTGGCCACAGGTATGCAAATTTACACTCTCGAATCTCATAATCTGACGTCATTTATAAGACAACATTCTGGAATATCCTGCACAATTGTGACGCGTTCAATTGACTGTAGCACACTTGTCACACATTCCAATTATGTCATAGCCAGACTCCAGGCAGTCGGATTGAAAGGGTCAGGGTGTACRCTCCTGAAGTAAGCGCTGGTARTAGTCGTCATAATGCTCGTCATGTTCGATGTTTTTRAGGACGTCTTTTTTCTTTATAACAACTTCTGATCTCCACAGGATAGTTATCTGGCGTTGAAACTTACTCCTTGTTTTTTCTTCTGGCAGTGGCCTCGAATCTTCAGGGTTGACTATGGGCATGAAGAATCGAAGGCCAAATTCGGAAAGGATCCCAGGTCGTACGAAGTGCTGACGAAAAAGTTCCTTGGGAATGACAAAGGAGAATTGACTGGGTTGGAATTGGTACATGTCAAGTGGGAGAAAGACTCGACAGGCAAGTTCCATATGCAAGAGATTCCTGGCTCCGAAAAAATCGTGGAAGCAGATCTCGCCTTTCTAGCACTCGGATTCCTTGGACCTGAGCAAGTACGTCCTTCTTTATCCTTTTACCCCCCTTTGTAGTACCAACAGTCCCAATGTGGGCATCATATTTTCTTATCACTTTCGAGATCGACATATGGAAGACTTAATTTTKTCCAATGCAAATTTGTTTTTTGAMCATCAACGCACACCACCTTTGTGACAGCCAACTGATATGGTGAACCTTGTTGCTACAGAACATAGCCGAAAAGTTGGGGCTAGAGCGAGACGCAAGGTCGAACTTCAAAGCTGAGTTTGGCCAGTACGCTACAAACCTGCAAGGTGTATTTGCTGCAGGGGATTGTCGAAGGGGTCAGTCACTAGTGGTGTGGGCAATTGCGGAAGGAAGACAAGCAGCTGCTCAAGTGGACAAATTCTTGGTGAAAGACGATGAACTCGTTGAAGATGCGGTTCTAGTGAATGGAAACGGGAACGGGAGGCCGAAAGGACAGAAATACCCCGAAGGCCTGGACAAGGTCAAGGAAGAGGCTGTCGACGCGTGTATGGCAGTCCATGGCCCGGAGGATGGAGACGCTTTGGAGAAATGCATCGACTTGAGTGTGGAGGCTGCTGCTCTTGGTGACAACACCGTTGTGTCAGAACAGAGTTATTAGGCTGTATTCGGGTGGCTCCTGTATAGTAGGGAATGCTTGGTTTCTCATCTCTAGTCGTAGACGGCATGGATGATTTGAGTGCTGGTGGATTTGAAGTCTGCTAATGAGTGTCTCCCTCTCCGAAATCTTGAAGTTAAGGCAATGTTGATTTGCTAAATGCCTTGGGAGCTTGCAGTGCTCCGAGTGAAGTGTCTGTTTATTCTGTTTATGAAAAAACAAACACTTCATGTGGCATATGTGCTGGTGTTCCATCTTTGATGATCATAGTTTGTAACCCTTCTAGTGCATGAAATAAAAATATAGAAAAGCACGTAGCGGTTTCACAGTCGATTAGAATAAATTCCAAAATATGTTTCGATCATTCAAAAATGTAGTTCATGCAGTTGGCTCATATTGCTACCAGGCAATTGAAATAAAGATATGTTTCTGTTTTATCGGACAGTGATGCACTATTCCCTTCCACACTTCGCTTGCCAAGTTGCCAAAGCATTTTTCCAACCTGGATCAATTTTTTTTTTATTGATTTGATAGAAACTAAGAAGTTTTACAAATACGTCACTCATGGTTTGGATTGAGAGGACGGGATTAAAAATTGAATAGTATGCATTCTATTGAGTATTCAKGGAGTATTCATTCATGTACCCCATGATTTGTTTCTAAGAGTGTTTATTCTAAAGAACTTGAAGTTAGTGTCCGAAAGTACTTCTAAACGGTTGTTCAAATCATTGTGTGGTGCATTTGTCAACATGTACATCCTAAATCTCTTTTGAATTTTGGCCATTAACCCTTAAACAACGAGCTGGTCACCGTGGAAATCATGAAATCATCTGTTTTTGTACCGTGAGATTTGTTGGCTTTTAAAAAAACACAAAAGCATTCATTGGAAGTTGAAGTACTATAGATGATCTTCCCTTTTCACAATAAATATGGAGGATGAATAGTTGCACTTATGTCCTGGATGGAGAGATTCTTTGTCATTCATCGGCCAGAAAACGTCCTCAATGTCGTTTACGGGTCAAAATGATCTTTTAACTATGGAAGAATGCTGGTATTCTTGGCCAGAAAATGTCCTCAGTGTCGTTTATGGGTTAAAATGATCTTTTAACTGTAGAAGAACGCGGGGAGGGGTCCTTGTGGAAATAATTGGTATTATAAAAAACATTTGAAGATCTCCACTTTCACACTTAATTCCAAGAATGAATAGTTGATTTTCTGTCCTACGTAAGAGAATGCCTTGTCCTTGTAGAAATAATTGGTGTTAAAAAAAAAAAACTCATTTGAAGATCTCCAATTTTCACACTTAATTTCAAGGATGAATAGTTGATTTTCTATCCTACGTAAGAGAATGCCTTGTCATTCATGGGACACTAAATGTCTACGACGTCTTTTTTAGGTTAAAAATTCCAAATGAGTAATCTATGATTGGAACAATTAGACATCATTTCTCAACATCAATTCTTGTGATACTTGTTGGTGACATCTTATAGACATGGAGAGGCTTCATCTCATATACTACATTATTCCATATCTGTCAGTGAGTCATTTAGACAACTGAAATGGGATTGTAGATAAATACTCAAAGGTGATGGTGCTAATATGAAAGTATGGAGCCATTTTTTGCTTACTATGGATAAATAGTCATTGTTTAGTGGGTTGTTGAGAATAAATTCTTCTACTATTGGACGAGATAGCTATCTTGTGTTTTTCAAGTCCTTCCATCACTATTCTAATTATACGTCTCAAGTGCTTTAATATGTTATGTAATTCACATCCCTCTATTACTATCCTTTGAATTTCACATCCCTCTAAACCTCTAAACCTTATAATTAATCATCTAAAGTTTGTATTTCTAATGATAACGTGTAGATTTGAACTATTTTGAGTTTGTTTTTTGTATTGAATTGGGCGCATATATACATATTTTTGTAAGAGTATTTTTGTGGAAGAGACGTGATTGAATCCTTGGGATTTTGAAGCCACTACAAATTTTGAGAATAATTGATCAAAGCCACAAAATTTTGGGACTACTTTGAAGCCGTGTAATTTGTTTCATGCATTAAACAAATATTTTTTGCTTGACTTGCTTTTTGTCCTTGTATGATTCTTTCATGTGTCTTCCCATTTGCAATGCATGAAATCTCTAGTCCTTTGAATTGTGTCATCTCAACGAGGTCATAATTGTATGAGAAAAATGGTTTTATATGGGATGGCAATCCATTTCCAACCACTTCAGGAATTAGGCATATTTGTAAAATAGGTGTGTTGAAGGAAAAAATTTCTTTGTCCAAGGAAATTTTATCATTAAATTTTTTTTTTGTCAAAAATAAAATTACTATGAATTTCCTTCATGACAATTTTATAAAACCTATTTTTGTTATATAGGTCATTCTATTTCCAGCATAGGCTTGTTACAAAATCAATGAGAGTGATAATTGTGGCTTTCAATGTACATATAGTGATCATTTTTTTGCATTGGTACACTGGTGAGGGCATGGACGAGATGGAGTTCACTGAGGCTGAGAGCAACATGAACGATTTGGTTTCCGAGTACCAGCAGTACCAGGACGCGTCTGCCGAGGAGGAAGGCGAATACGAAGAGGATCTGGAAGAGGCGTAGATGGTGGGACTTGAGGTGCATTAGTTGTGGATGTTTGGTGACGTTGATTTTGAACCAGCTTTTGGAACAGGATTCTCTGTTTCTTCGCTTCGGGTATAATCCCGGTATATGTACTTACATTTTGAAATGATATGTGGTGAACCTTTGTATACAGTATCTCGGAGCGCGAGTTGTGGTCGAATGCAGTGTGACTGCCGGTCGCTAATTTAAAAKAAATTAGTGTAGGGCTAGTTGCTTTTACTGTCGCTGTCTATGTTTGGCATATTCTTGATTGGGCTTTAACTAAAATGTCTCTGGAATTCGGTATACGATCAAGCATGAGCAATTTGTTTGTATTGTCGATATTTTGTTTACAGGTTTTAATATAGGACCAGTAGTGCAACCGGTTGGTGGAGTCAAACAGTGTGTCCGATTCAATTGATGATTGCACCTAGTACAGCTACTGATACCTCTCTGACTCTGCTGGCCATTGTCGTGCTCATGATGTCGAATTTTTTCACAAGTAAAGAAGAAATGTCGAAAGCTTTTCGATTCACTTGCATTAAAAAAAGTGTTCCTTTACTGAGGATGACATCATATTTGGAGTAAAGGTCGTCCTCGAGTGGAGGTGGAGAATGTTATGACGAATTGAGAATGGCGTTGAGGTATCCTTGAGTTACTCACTTGCAGATTTGATGAACGAGTGTTYTGCTAGCTGGAGGTAAAAGACCCTATTTATACTCGCATGTATCAATATTGGACAATTCAAATTCAGACATGCCATGTAGCCCTCTGGTAATGTAACGTCGGCAGCATCTCGTAATGCTATGATTAAGTTTTGTAGATCATGTGTAATTACTCGTAGTGTATATCTGGTTTCTATCTCTGTAATAGGTTGTATTGATTTGTATGTTACGACAGATTCTTTGTGTTGATTCAGTTCTACAGTGCACTGCAAGTAGATTCGCCCTGAAATTTTTTTTTGGAATTTTGTAAGTGTTAAGAACTTGTGGGTACAATTTCAAGTCTTAGGAATMAATCTTCATCCATCCAGCCTCCAACAAACTTTTCCTTTAAGATGAAGTAGAAGAATTTGAGGAAAGTGTCCTCAGTAGAAAATCTTTGAGTAGCGATTGAGAACGGTAATGAAGGGCTCCGTTGATTGAAAGAGGCCTGCGGCCTCTTCTCTCCAGTGTGTAGGTGTCCTCTGCTGCCTTGGGCTGTTTGTGATGCCCTGCCTCGTCTCTTGTGGGGCCTTGGTTATTCCTTAGTTGTTGATTGGTTCTTTTGCTTTCGCCAAGGACTTGTCCTCCGGTTCTGTGTACTGTTTTAGTTAATTCAATGGGAATTGTCCATTTGTTTCAAAAAAAAAAAAAAAACGGTAAAGAAGCTTGTCGATGAGGTTGTATGCACTGAATTGAATATTGGTGAGGGTAGAGGGGACAAGTCCTAGGCAAATGGGTGCCTTCTTCCCACGCAAGAAAGATTGTCTTTGAATGTGGTATACATTATATTCAAGTAGCAAATAAAGAAAGATTTGGGAGAAGTACAAAATACTCTGGACACTATGGTCAAGAAAATGCAGGTGGAATACTAGCACAACTACAGGGTCTTCAGTTGTTTCAAGATATTAGAAAGGGATTTGGTCAAGTAAGAAGAGATGATATAATATCATATTAGTCCTCCATAGAGGTGACCATCATGCTTGAATACAACCCATGTTGTTGAGGTAATTGGAAAATGTTGATGCATGGTTGGAGTCAAAGGTCTCATTTGAACAATTGAAAATAGCATTTGCTAATAGACTAATGATTTCCAAATGCTAAGGCGTTCATCTCTATATAATTTAGCGATGCACAACAACTTTGTCAACGAGCAACACAACATTGAAGGTTTCTCACCTTACCTTCTAGGTGACCTCCGGTACAAACTTCTTCCTTGGCTAATGGTTCCACGTCATAGTCAGATTTGTCTTTTAGTGGCAAAGGCGCTCTTTAACAAGAAGTTGCGGAAAGGTTGTTGCGTCGTAGAAAATGCCTTTGATATCTTGAAGTAGACACTCAGGAAGTTACTTACAAAATCTGATTAGGATGTCTTGTTCTTACTGGATGTGATACTCTGTTGTGTACATGTTGCTTTGCGAATCACATGAGGAGGTTGAACACTTATTTGAAGTACTTCAAACTAAAGGTCTGCATGACGAAGTAGTAGATGAAATTGCAGGTGGACACGAAGTTCCCAAGATCATCCCAGAAAGTGCAGCTAGTGCAATGGCTATGGAGAAAAAAAAGTTAATTGGGCGTTCACTTGTCGTTGCTCAGGCATAACCAACCATGAGTCAATAAGTAAGCCGCCTCTCATTTTCATTTGCAATTTCTCTAGTTATAGTGTACTATTATGTTCACAAACATCAACCGTCTCAATTTTTGCATGCTCCTTTACCAACTAGTAGTACTAACGATCAACAACTGAAGCATCGTTTTCTTCAAAATATATTATATTTTGAATTTTTTTAATAGTCTCTAGCCACTTGTCTTGCACGTACAAAGTGCGTAGGAAAACCAAAGTTCTATGGGAATCACTCTTACAAAACTTGTCTTCACTAACACATTTGCATCTATAACTTGCAGATAGGAGGTTCAGCCTTCAGTGCATGCAAATTGTAGGTCGATGAAGGCTAACGTTGAAGTGCTAAAAACCACAAGTAGGTAGCTGTAGTTATGTGTTGTTGTTACCATTTTGTAGTGGCAGATCTTTGTCTTTAGCCGTGTCACAATTATGGTGCTGAGGAAGTCTTCCTCCCTCTTCGGTAGGTGCAGTGCCATCCTGTTGTAGTCGCCCATTGTTAGCAAATGGAAGGTATGTGGCCTACTATTTTGTGGCATTGGGTAGTAGTTGTCGTTTCTTGTATCTTGTTGTGGCGTGTTTGAGCTACTTGTGTGTAAAGTCCTCCAACAACAAGGTGGAGAGTTGAGCTAGGCAATGGACAATTTTGCCTTGTTTCAATATTGTCAAAYGTGCATTTTTGTTTGYTGCTAGTGCATGCTTATAGAGACGTCGATCCTTATTATGYTGGTAACACATGTGTTCACCAAATAATTTCAATTGCATTTCCATTTTGGAGTGCTCTATAGCTCTGCTTGATTCTGCAATGTTATGCATTTGTTGTGCCATAATTGCTCCTGCCGCCTTTGAGCTTCTGCTATGACAGTATGCTCTAGGACATTTTTCCTACGTACACATGTGTTACCAAGACACATTCTYATAGAAAAGGAAGAAGTACTTGACAAACTAATAATGTGGGGAGTGATCCCTGGGTGGTAGTGTAGGTCGACGTCTTGGCAGTGGTGTTGCAGCAGAGGCAGATGGTGCAATTGGACGGCTTGGCGTGGATGATGACGACCTTGGTGACAGTGGAGGCGTATTTTCGTTTGCAGCATCTGCTACATATAAGCTGCCAAGTCCATCGGGTCATCGGTTTCGGGCTCACTTGTATCCTTGTTTGCAAGTCGTTCTTGATGTTGTAAAGGTCTGTAGTTGGCATYGTGAGGAGAGATCGAGGAGGTCACGTAAGTRARGGGGKTGGATTTGGGGTYGARTATCAGACCAATCATTAATGGCRTCAAAAATRTCTTGATGAAATTGTTTTGGTAGTCCTTCTTTTTTACGTTCTGCAAAAGACAAGTCCTAGTAGTAATGAACGTTTCTGTTGGTTCTTCCAAGGTAGTCAGAAATTTTTTTGTAATCCGGAAGAATTTGGTTCTACTTTGTCTTGCATGCAGTGTCATCATGTAAACAAGGTAAAAAACCAGCACGCATGACCTCTTCGGAGATTTGAATCCACTTCATATTGTAAAGGGCTATAAAATCTCGTGCGTCAATTGCATCCACCTTTTCTAGGAACATTTCGCGTTTGGCAACTATGAACGCTAGAACTTCTTATGTACCCAATTTGGACAACGATCTCTTCTTGCTCTCTTCGGTTATTGCCAGTGGAGGGCCTTGCTGCAGATGTTGGACTGGCAAGAGGTGCTCAGCCATTCACAAGTTTGCTGATTTGGTGTAATGGGGGCGGTGCCATAGTACCTGCACATGCAAAGACAAAGATTTGTTAGTGCCACCATGTTATCTAAGAACCATGATTGAGAGACGTAGAGTGGAAGAATGCTGTAGAAAATTGTTTGAGGAAGCATAGACAATGCAACAACAATTTCAAGTGATGAAAGGGAGAAATTGAACTATGAATCCTCTTTTTCCTATCTTCCAAGCACATACTCATTGAAGCATAGTTTTGTCTAAAATAACACAAATCAACCACAAGACCATGTTCTAAGATGGTTATTTTAGTGTAGATTTGTACTAGTGAAGAAATATGTTTACATAAGAARGATGGATCAACTCAAATTTTGATCCTAAGAGAAGGTAGTGGAAAGAACGTTCACCTATGTTGGACTACACGGCAAAACTAGGTAGGGAGATGATAACCAAAAAAATCTACTCTAACCATACACATTTCTCACAAATGACACGGTATGAATTGCATTGAATTTTAACTCCACATGAAAGATATTTAGAGCCTTCATAGACCAAGAATGAAAGAAACCTTTGTCTGGAGTGTCTAACTCAAGGCAGTTGTCATAAACTCATAGAGGGCTCATGCAAGTAGAAATACCTCAAGCTTTTGCATTTATTGTAACGTAGATGAAGAAAAACAAATCCTACATCGATTTCATTCATATATAGGCACTAGAATGGCATGGGATTATTTGCAATTGACGATTGTCCAAGAAGTGTTGAGGGTCAAACCAATCCTAGCCTTACCTAATATAGAAATTGCAATGATGTTTTTTTGAGAAGAGGCTATCGAGGTCAATTAAGGGTCTACTATAAGAAGCGCTACTATATGGATTATGGGCCTTGCCACAAATGATTTAACTTTTAAGAAATTTGATGGAAGAAAAAAAATTTCAAATGGAGATTCAGAATAGCTTGATTGAGTGGGTCAAATTTAATTCCTACTAAGCTACCTTGACAATCAAACAAAACCAAAAGACAAGGTGGATATCTTTTACAAATGTGATGAGAAATGGAGCTTTAGTACCATACAAGATGTTCATACTAATACTTAGATTAAGTTTAACTACAACAAGCGTGAGCTTAGGTTGTTTATTTGAGGTTCTTATTTCTAGCTCTTTAAATATTGACCAGCGAAAGTTTGTTTTGCTTAGCATGTTGCTTGCGACACTTTGCACTGAAATATAATCATTCCTTYTGTGACAAAATAAAATTGGTATGGTAATAAATATAAAATTCTAGAATTTTTACTTGGCATTAACGGGTGATTGGAAGAAACACTTGTCTTATTTTTTGTCCCCTCGCCTTTGGACGAATGGTTTTTTGCTCTTAACTTTTGCATTGTTTATCTATTTGGCATGAAACTTGGAATGAAGTTACATGAGGTAGTTTCAGACATTGAGTAATTTTTTTCAAATTTTTAAAAATTAGTATACTATTCTTAACTTGCCCCTAATTGGATGCCTACTTGGCCATTTGGATTTTTTTTTGTCCTATTTCTGATCCAAAAATGCAAACTTGAAGCTACAAATTGGACATTTTGGAGGTCTAATAACATTGCAAGGACCAACAATGAGTTTTTATGAAAATAGAAACATGTCTATTGCACATATGGGGTCAAAGTGACCTTCTTTTGCGTGAAGGCTATGAAGAGAGGAAGCATTTTCCTATATGAATTTTTTGGTGCAATGTGAGCGCAATCTTGTCCAACAAAACGGATTTTTTATGGCTTTATTTTTTATTTTTTTTGAATTACTAAAAATGGAAACGTCAATAGACTCCTATTTTGCTATTTTTTGCTCCATGTGGCTTCTGCAATACTTCGTAATAGTCTACAGTATTGCATAGTACTCCATAATTTTAAATCAACGGTTTATATCTACAGGCGCCCCACTGACGCATAGTTCTAGTACAACTTATTACTGCCATTTCTGTGGCCAAAAACTGCGTTTTAAAGCCCTAAACGTGAAGTGCTTCTTGCAATCACCCTAACCTGAGTGTTTTTCTTGCAAAAAGTTCAAAATTTTAAACAAGACAAGCTGACCTATTTTCAACAAACTTTTTTTTATGTTTGATAGTTTAGTAAACAATAAGAATCTAATAGTAAAGAATTAAAGATTTAACACTTAATATTTATTCCTTAAAGATATTAAATTTATTTATTTATACAATAAATAAATTAAATTTAAAAAAATCCAAATTTAATCATTTGAATTCTTCAAATTTTTAATTTAGATGTATAAAATTGCAATTGTAATTTTAGAAATAAAAAATTTATAATATTTAAAATTTGAAATTTAGAAAAATTTAATTAAAATTTTAGTTAAAGCCATAGTGGTCATGGAGATGACTTGATCACATGTGCTAATGGTATCCAATGCCGTAGATCTCCATTTATAAAAGTAAGCTATAGACATTGATTGCCGTTGTGAGGGACAATCTTGGATGTTAGTTTGGGACTCCAGGAATATAGAATAACAGTAGAGAATACACGTGGTATGCAATATATATATATATATATATATATATATATATATATATATATATATAATACGTATGGCAATCCCAAATGCCCCACATTGTGAACAATGAACAATGAAAAGTACACATCATACAATAATATTTTTAACCATATAGTCAAAATTTATGAAAATTGTTGTTCCTAAAATCGTTATGTTTTCAAAAATGATTTACCATACAAAAATAGCCCCCAATTTTTGACACACTTACCTATTTGGGGGTGGGGGGGAGTACCACTTAGTACACCCCAAAAATGAATTTGGAGCTGAAATTTGGAAGGGGCAAATTTCTAGAAGATTCAAGTCTTGTTATTGTTCTAAGGCATTCTAAAAATAGTTGGTTGTATGTTGTATAGAACTCCACCAAGAGAGCTTCTTTCTACTTGCATTTTGAAACATGTAAATTATTATTTTGGTGGTTCTTTTGGTGAACAACTAATTTACAAATGACTAGTTTTTAWTTTTTCCAATTTTTTCCATATTCTTTACATATTAAAACATTAAAGTATCTATTTTCTTGAGATTTAGCATTCTTTTAGTTTTCCTACTTACAAAATTTTTCTATGCTTTATCTTCTTAAAGGTGTATACATTGACCAAGTTTTTCTATAAAAGATTTTTTATTTCAAAGTTTTCCTAGATRAGTAAGCTTGAATTCTATGAAAATGCAAAAAAAATCATTAGGCAATATATTGCAATCACCCTCTAGCATGCGTAAGAAGACAAAACTTTGTAGTTAGAATCTAGCAAAATAGGCTTGTTTCTACATTTCCAAACCAACTAGGAGTTACATACTATCAACAAATGCCAAATGTGACAAAAGAATGCCACTACAATATATACATTGTTTCCAATAACATTTTAGTGAAGTCCATGGATTAACCACTAGTCGTAGTATTCTTTATAATTCTATAAAGATAACCAAACAATTTTAATATATGACTCACTCTATTATTTATTATTGCATAACAAGGAATATACTTTATATAGAATTCATTCTATAATTTGAAAACTTCCAATACATAGGTTTATAAACTTTCTATACAAGCATCAATTCTACTCCACAATGTAACATCTACATTGTTCTTACACCCTTGGATCCTTAAATGTCTCCATTATTGTTGCTAATGATTGAATTCCAATTTCAACAGTTACATGATATTTTTATACACTACTCAAGCCTTGAACAAACCTTTGAGTTCCTAGGTCTACAATTCCAAAGTCTTTTCTACCATGGCATTTACCATTGGAGGTGATGCAAATTAGCTAAATATAAAATTGTTGATTCTTTTTAAAAGAATAATAGTTGTGCAAGTGACCCTTTTGTGTCTTCATCAATTGACCTTCCATTTATTTCCYCTTGAGTGTCATTGCCATGATGACTTTATGCAAAATCCACACAAGCAAACAACTTTACCTTTCACATCCCATCAAATTGAAACACCTATATGTCCCTTTCATCTTAAAAATGAAAATTGAATGACTTACATTTTCTAAAAAGCTTCATTTTCTTCTCACAAAAACAAAAGCATCCTTACCTTCCAACACAAACACCAACAAACAAATCTCTTTGCCTACCCAAAAAAAAATACAATTGAGGACRGGACTAACCTCTCTCATCCAAGTGGAGGACAAAGTACTCCCTCTTTACACCCAAACAAGGTCTTAGACTCTTAGGGCAATTAAAAAAATTAAAATAAAATATCAAAATAAAATAGGTAGTCACGTGTACAAAACATTGGTCACTTGCATCCACTATGTGAGGTCTTTGAACAAACAACTGTTTTTTTAACCCCTAAAGGTCCAACATGCGTTTTTTGGCAACATAGAAATTTTGGGCAGGTATGTGTGATTGGAGATTTGCATATTTTGGGCTGAAATTTTAAGAAAATGTGGGGACAAGGAACATCTTTCATATGCACAAACTTCATGACATTTGGAAATATGAGTCAAAAGTTATTGCATAATATGTTGTTTGTTTCTCAACTCGGGCAGTCCAAGCAGATCTCAAAAAATCACTTTTTTAAGAAAAAAAAATTGAAATTCATTCTTCAGATTTATATGTACTCAAAAAGCTTTGAATCATTGCATTTCAATAGTTGAGATGAAAGTTATGAGGCTTTTTAGTTGGCGGGCAGTTATG
>VACF01001440.1:0-218261 GCA_006891605.1 Pleurozium schreberi | reverse complement strand
TGGTGCTCAAAAACCTAGGCCTTCTCAACGCGAGGATATCCTGAGAGGGATGAAAGAATTGGAGGCAACAAATAGCAATTCTTCAACCAAAAACAATGATTAGTGGACCCATTCTTCTTCAATAGCTTGTGAGCTTTGAAAAAAATTCATTAGTATTAGTAGATTAGTCATTCATATATACAGAACACTGCAATTTTGACAAAGTACAGTTCTACATGGGCACATAGCCTATACATTGTACACAAAACATCCAAATAATCTGGACCAATTTTCATTTCTTAGGGAGTATATAGAAAAGTGAGATAAATTGTTATATATGTATATTGGTTCTCAAGGAAATTCATGTCTTTCAATATAAAAGTGACCTCTATTTTGAAATGGTACATACTTTTTGACCTCTCACATAGTTTCCACTCTTGCAATTTTAATCTCATTATTGTTTTAGTCTTTTGTTGATCAAGCATCTTAAATCAAGAGTGCTTTGTAATCTTAGACTTCCTTACATTTATCCTTGGCTTCAACAACTTATCTTTGAAATGCCTTGGTCTGAAATTCTCAATTTGACCATTTTTTCTCATTTTAATGAATACGGCCTTTCTCCACATCTCTTCCGTCCACTGATCTGGCGATTTCCGGATTGTGTTGTCAAACTGGTTGGCTGTCAATCCGAGAAGCTCTTGCACCATCCGCTCCTCCTGGAAACCCCAGGGCTTATTAATCAGACCCGAGCATCCCATTGTCTCCAGGTCCTCAATGAGTTGGGTTTTTTCCGAATCATCCATAGGGATAACCGGAACGACCTTCCTCAACTTCACCTCCGGATCGGTTGTGGTGGTGTTGCCCGGTCAAGAATCTTAGCTTGCTCATACCGGGAGAAACAAGGTTTTCCTCCAATTTGATTTTGAGTGAGCGTCTGATCAAAATTAAAGCGGCATTGCAACACAATGTGGTGGACGTACGATGAGATGAGTACGTTAGAGTCCTGCGGAACAAGAAGAATAAAACCACAGGACCTCAATCTTTATCTCAAAATGTTGCCAAGGCTATTATGAGTCGTTGTTTTTGGAGACGTTGTACGAATTTTGTGGAGTTGATGTCACCCGTCATGCACGGTCTACGTGATTTGGATGCAAAAATGCTGTGTACGGGGAAGGTGTTGGTAATTATGCGGACCATAAAAGAAGACGTCCTCGGGTTAGCAACCAGACCCTTTTGATCGTGCCAACATTACACTTCGCCACTGCTCAAAGCATATCATGCACGACGCAAAATGATCAATATAGATCTACATTATGCAGGAGCTCTTTTGAATCCCTATCTTCTCAAGGATAAGGCGTTAGCAGACAATATAGAGGCGACAGCAGCATGCAAGCGGGTTCTGATGAAAATATATTTGCGTGAAACGTATCCGCAAGTGGTCAAGGAATTTGTAGCGTTCCGCCTTAGGGAACCTCCGTTCCACAACATGTTGGACCCGAGTGACTCTAAATTGTTGGCACATGCTTGGTGGGATTTTGAAGGCGCATGTGGAAAGCTTATTGCCCCAATTGCAAAAAGGATATTGGCTCAACTCGTGTCATTGTCGCCGTGCGAATGCAATTGGAGTAGTTATTCTTTTGTTCACAACAAATCTCGCAACAAGTTGCAACCCTCAAGAGCGGCAAATTTGGTGTACATCTACACCAATGCCAAAGTGATAGCCGCGTCAAAAGAAAAGGATGAAAAAGAGTGGTATGATAAGAACGTGGAATCAGAGGAGTCTGATGAGCCAAGGTCAGCAGATGAGGCTAATGAGCCTGGAGATGATGATGACGCCCCAAATGCCACAAACGACGATGTGTACGATTCGGATGAGGAAATTCTCGGCAGTCCTCATCCGAGCATTGACGACTTCGGAGTCAATGGCAGGGAGGTGTATGACTATCCATCGGATGAGGACGACTGTGGACAGGGAGAAGATTTACCCTTGATAGCGCCATTTTTAGATGGAAGTCGACGCCTCAGTAGTGAGGTAATTCTAGCAGAAAGGGCAAATACTTATGTGGAGAGGATGGACGCGCATAGGCCGGTAGAGGATAGCAATGAATCTCACGGAGCGGATGAAGTTCTTTCAATTCTGGGAACTCCGTACATGGCACTGCCACGTGCGCAGGAAAATGAGCAACGCAATGACGATGTAGGATGTGAAGAGACAATTGCGCTGAATGTAGACAACACAAACGTCCTGGAAGTAGCGGTGGGTGCGAGTAAAAGAACTGGACAAGATGATGAAGGACTGATAAGAGCGCAGGAAGGCAACCTCCTTGGTGCATCCGATGTGATGGAGTCAAGACATCGCCTTCTTGTGAACGATGGCATACGTGAGAAGGAACTCACACGATTGCACCCTAGACCACCACGGTCCGCTGTTGCCGGTCCTCCACATGCCGTCTTCAAAACGCAGAGCACAACATTGGATGGTTCTGGAAGTTCAAGGTTCGGCAAACAAATTTTGAAGTCCTTAGAAGAACTGCCTAGTTTGCGGCAACCTATTCAAAGCGCCTCATCAAGTAGCGAGGATGATCGGAATAAGACCTTAGCTTTGATGTTACAACGACATTTTGGTGTTGCACGACTTCCACCACGACAGTCTATGATAGTGTCGAAGGAGTCTGTCCAATTAAATCAAACGGTGACCGCAAGGAAGATAATCGTTCACGGAAGGCCAGAAGCATTGGAATTGTTGGTGAAAGAACCCTCTACAACAAAGAATAAAAGAGTGATGCAACCCTTTGCAATGTCTCTTGTGAAAAAACAGAATGTGGGTAGAACCCCGCTTGATGCATTTCTTCCAAGGAGGAAAATGAAACTAGTCCCTAATTTTGGAGAAGGCGTTGGGAAACTGTTACTAGAAGTAAAAAAGGAAAAGGCAACGGGCCCATCCAAGAGATTAGTGAAATGTAAGGGAGCAGAAGAGGACGGTGTGACAATTGTACCACTAGTAGAAAACTATGATTAACTTGTCAAAAACTGCGTTGAACTTGTCAAAATTGCGTTGTACTTGACAAAAATTGTGTTTTATTCAACATGAAGTGTGGACTAGATTTTGTTGTGTTCTCCCTTCATAATGCAAAATTCTGCGTTTCAGTATTTCAACACAAGATTTGACAAGTGAAACGCAAAATTTTGTGTGAGAATGCAAAATTTGGATTACTATGGGAGATCTTAACAAAATCCAGCCCAGACTTTATGTTGAATAAAACATAGTTTTTGACAAGTTCAACGCAATTTTCTTCTAGTGTACATTCATCATCAAATGACACATCGGACGATGAAGCCGATTGTTTTGGAACTAGATGTGATAGTAGAGGGGCTGAGGTGAAAGGAGACAGTGATTATGTGCCTTAGGGATATGTGCATACATGTTCATTCATGATCCATGTGGGTGCTCATGATTTATTGACCACGTAATGACAAATAATCAATGATGTATTTTTCAAATTTGTTATAAAACTAATTTTTTCAATACATTATGCATGTGTTCAAGCACCCTGAAAAGGTACGATGCTTTTAAAATTTGCATGCAAAACCAAGGGTGCATTTTGTAAGCATTAAATGTGACCTTGTTTATTTAGATATTGAGAATATGAATGTATAATTACGCAATTTGCACTTCATAAATTTCAAAATTTCAAAACGCACAAATAATTGCTTGATTGCGGTGGACCATTTACATCCTTTCAATGCAATTTAAAGAGAAAATATACCCTAACCCTTGAACTGTCCGCCCGTCTCCCCTCCCGCCCGTCCGCCCATCGTCGCGACCACCCGCTTCCCGTCTTCCGCCCACCTTGCCCGCTACCCTGTCTGCACGGACGACCCCCCGTCCGCCGGACGTTCGCTGGACGTGAGCATCTTGCGGACTCAGTGTCACAGCACAGGGCAAGTAAATACCCTATTATACTCACAAAAACCACCCTAGAGTATAACAAAGTGACTCTAAAGATCGAACCCAAGAGATTCTGTGAAGTAGTTAGCTTTTTTACACACTTAAGCACACTTTTTCTTCTTTCCGGTCCTCAACCGAAAACTCAAAACCACAAAACGCACAGGAAACATAGGACTGGATTCTATCCTCTCCCGATCCTAACAAGTTCCTATGTCACAAACAACCACAATCCCAAGGCCCTACAACTTCCGGTACTAGGTACACTCTGAACCAATCCGGTTTGACTTTACCTCTAATTAATCATTAAAGGGACCACCATCTTGTTTTAAGAGTGGTAGGCTTGCCACTTCTTCCGTGAATTATAGTGGCTGAAGACCCACTGTCGAACCTTCTACTCTAAACCAGATCCGATTTGGTTCCTCACAATAGTCCAGAAACTAATCCAAACCACAGGTCACTCAGAACCCCCGTACGATCCACTCATATTACAACGACCCTAGCTTTCTCTCCAATCTGTGCAAAGTCAAGGTGGCTGCAAGAAAACCAATCCGTTCCAACACTCAAACAGTCTTCTCCCGTTTACCAATCTTTGGATGATGAGACCCCTCAGGAGGTTTGGAACCTCAACCGGATTTCCTATCTAGGAGATCTAGCACGACTAAAGAATCCCTCCCTATCCGCCTAGCCTAGCCAAGAGTTTTCTCACCCAGAATTGAAGACTGCAGAATGTTGAGGAGTCCAGAATTCACTCCCAACACCCACTCACATGCACATAGAACTGAAGATACAATCACCAAGGGGAGAATTCCTCTTCCAACCGGAATGCGCCTCCCTAACTCCTCCTCATACAATTCTGCCAAGCATGGGAAAACATACAAAAGAGAGAGCAAAAAGGAAGTACACGCGAGTTTGCAAGAAAAAAAGACTCCCAGCTCACCTCGCAGGGCTGAATCAAATACCAACTCAAAACACAAAAGGGGTGGCAAGGCCCGGAAAATCCGCCTAACTATCAGCTTGAAATCCTAACTACAAAAATGAATCCGGTTTGCGTCCTAACTGCCTAACATCAAAATCAAACCTACTCTTCTGCAACCCTAATAACAGAACCGATGGTGGGCTCCTCTACCTCCCGATCCATCTCTGCAAACGTCTCAGCCAACACTCGGATGCGAGTACTGCCAGCGTCCGGATCCGGTCCATGGGGAGCTGGTGGCAAATCCAAGTCAATAGGATCCATTCCAGCTACTGGGCTTTTCGCCCTTGGCTGTTTCTTGGACTCCGGAGTTGGAAACGTTCCATCCAAGTTCATTGGTACATGGAAGTCACTTGGAAAGGAAACGTCCGAAAGATGGAATCCGCTCGAGCAACCGATTCTTACTAACTTCTTGGTATACTCCTCGATCCGTTCAACCAACTCTCGGGAATCCTGCATCATCCCCTCAATGGTCTCCGAGTAATCCAAGAGGATTCTCACAATCTGTCCACCTGAAGGTTTCTGCACCTCCAGCTCTTCGTACAATTTGGCTCGGGCCAAGATTTCTCCCTTGATCCCCACCGTCTTGGTAATCCGGTCCGCTAAGGTTCGGATCCCTTCGGTTGCCTCTTTCCGGGCCGCTGCATCTTCCTAAACCACGTGGAGTTCCGCCTTCAGCTGGTCGACCTCCTCTCTCAATCGCCGGATTTCCTTCTCTAGTTCTTCTTTCTCGGCTGGATCCGAGATACACTCCGCGACTTTCTCCGGTAAGTTACAATCTGGTTCTACCCCTACTAATGTGCCGATGCTGGCGAGGATACTCCGCTTCTCCTCCCAGTCCGTCCGGATTCCAGCCAAGAGGCCAATGAGGCCCTCAAACGGAGTCCCCACCTCTAAATCCCCTTAATCAGTCCTGCGCAGATCCGGTCCTGCAGCTGCCTGCTGTGGCGACAGCGGAGCCTCCTCTTGGACCGGAGTATTCCATGTTGGGGGAGTTCCTCTCCCGGTCGGCGACGTATTCTTTTGCCGCTTTTTCTTCCGTCCGAGATCCTCCTCGTCTTTTTTGTTGTCCTGATCAGATCCGGAATCAAAAAACTTCTCTTCATCTGCATCCTTGTCCGCCTCTCCATACTTCAGGAGCGACTCCTGCGTCCTGTAAGTCTTCTCTTCTGTTTCAGACACGAGCTCCCTCTCCTTGTACAGATGGAAGATGTAGGGACTCACTGGTGTGGCCCTACTTTTCCCAACTTGGCTGACCAACTGGGCCACTAGATGAAAAATGATCTGGCCCTAGTCCACTTTTTGTGCCCCGCTCAGAGATCCAAAGATCAGGTTTCCGAGCGTGATTGTGAACCGCGTCGACTTTTCCGGATGCAAGACCGAAATCAAGAACTCCAGCTGATGGCGCTCCCGATCGTCCACGCAATCCTCCACCGCGTATCCGTCCTTGGGGTTGACTGCTCCCCGGAACTTCCCTCTGATGTATTTATTGTTCCGGCTCGCCATTCCTTGTCCGCCCTCCTTGAAATCGTACACCTTTCTCCACATCTCTTCCATCCACTGATCTGGCGATTTCCGGATGGTGTTGTCAAATTGGTTTGCTGTCTTCCCAAGGAGTTCTTGCACCATCCGCTCGTCTCGGAAACCCCAGGGCTTATTGATCAAAACCGAACACCCCATCGTTTCCAGGTCCTCCACGAGCTGGGTCTTTTCCGATTCATCCATAGGGATAATTGGAATGACCCTCCTCAACTTTACCTCCGGATCGGTTGGAGTGGTGCTACTCGGTCTCTGTCGGCGCAGGATAGGCATGGACACTAAACTAACCTCACAGGTATCCGCTCCTAACCTAGCCGCACATCCTGTTCCTCACACCTCTCTCCAATCTCAACCGGAACCTGCAAACAACCTCACACACACGCACAAATCCTTTCTCTTCTGCTTACACATTGCCAAAACATAGAACGCTTGTAGTCGGGAAACGATGCAGTTCGCGGACTCCACAGACAGAGAAGGAAAAGGAATGAAGACTGGCAATCTCAGGCTTAATATAGTCCGCGGACCCAATCCGGTCCGGTCCTTCTATCCGGTCCAACCCTAATCCGAGTCGAGCAAGATTCCGGTCCTAGGTACTTTTGGACTAGATTCTGCCAGATGCTCCACTACTTCAATGTCGTGACTAAAGTCTAATATTCTGCTGTTCCTTAACTAAATCCGGATTCCAACTGATTGGTTTCCGGTCCAAGTTCTAATTAATTCAGGAAAAATTAAAAATTTAGGTTGCGATACTCGGACGCCCGGACATCCGGACGTCCGATTTTCGGACACAATTTCCCTCAAGACGTTGGACGTGGACAACCCTGCTTCACCCTAGATGTGATACATTGCCAAATTAAGTTGGCAAAGAACTTCCTAAAAACCATAAGAACAAAGAAGGACATTGTAAAGGTCAGCAGAGATTTGTAGAGACGTGGTTTTAGAAGACACTTGTAGTTGACTCCAAACCCCAGGAAATCTAGAAACATGGTGAAGCCTCCTGCCTTGTATGTATTGTCTCAGGCAGAATTTGAGAAGTTTGTGAGCTTTGTGGAGTCATTGAAAACACCAAGCATCTTTTCTTCTGACCTAGGCAAGTGCATTCGGAAGAAGAATTTTGGGGGACTGAAGTCCCATGATTACCACGTATTAATGCAACAAGTGATGCCATTAGCGCTCAGAGGCCTAATGGAATTTGGTCCACGCATGGCGGTCATGCAAATGTGCAAATTATTTAGGCGTCTTTGCACATAGGTGTACAATCCTGCGGACTTTGCATCTTTAAAAGTTGATGTGGCGGAAAGCATGGCATTGTTGGAGGTAGAGTTTCCACCATCCATTTTTGACATTATGACACATCTTTCCTACCATCTAGCCAAAGAATTGGATTTGTGTGGACCAATAAGTGCCCGATGGATGTATTCAGTGGAACTCTACATGAAAGTCTTAAAAAACCATGACCAAAACATGGCGCACCCTGAAGCATGCATGATTGAGGGTTGGTTGAAAGATGAATGTATTGGTTTTGTAACGAAGTACCTCCATAGATTTGAGGCAACACAAATATGTATATGGGATGAGGATGAAGAGTATGTCAACGCTGAGGAATTGTTGCAAGGCGCAGGCAAGCCGTACGTGATGAGCGCGGAGCTCCGGGATGCAGCATACTAATATGTGCTGATGAATGCATCAGTTACGCAAGGTTTATACCAATAAGTTTCTTTGACAAGCATGTGCTGTCATTTCTTCAGTATATAGTCACCTTGATTTAGGTACAGAAGAGTTCACCGACAAAAAACAAATTCCCCTTCCTTAGTTTCTAGTTGTACTTTGCGGTTCCATAGAAGATGCAATAGATTCACTTCCGCGTCACATAACCTGTGGTACACCTAGTCACGAGAGTCAATGGTAACTGTGGTGTGTCACCTGTGACTCTGTGAGTCATGGAGCCTCGGTATTTTGGTAGCAGCACTGGAGTGCCAAGGTAGGAAGAGGTCTTTGCTTAGCTTTCGTCTATTGGGCTTGTGCTGAGCATGGAACCCAAAATTCTTGGTCGCAGACGGTGGCGGACCAAAGAACGCAAAAACCAAGGCACTCCCCTTCTTCCAGAATGGTTTCAGCTTGTAGTGGAGGATTCTACATCGGACTCAGCACCCTCAGAGGACTCTAACCTGTTGTTATTGAGCAAAAAGCTATCACAGAGAGCCACTTGATACACTTGGATTATTGCGTTTGGTAACCACTTCAAAGTGGAAAATGAGACAACATCAAGATTGGTGAGTTACAATAGTGGTGTGGCTTCAATGTTGAAGTGTCGGGGGGCTACAGCGGGAGACTTGTCAACTCCCTAAGTTGAAGTTTTGAAGGACATATTGTTGTTAGATTATGGAGCACTAAAAACGCAGATGACCCTCTTGCGATGCGAGTGGGTGAAGCCCTACAACAGTCGTGGTAACCTTGCATACACAAGGGATGATTCTGGTTTCCTCGTGGTGAACTTTTGCCATAAACTCCCATGATTGGCAAAGACTTTCATCTTCCCTAGCTAAGCCACACAAGTTCTTTTCTCTAATGTTGTAGAAAAATCTAGCTAGAAAGTTGTTCTTCAGAAAAATGCTTGAGCAAAACGTGAATTTGCAAACACCTCAGATACCTTCATCAATACTACAGTRGAGACCAYAGGGCTAAGAGCTCCACGACAACTGCCGCTTCCAATACAGGTGGTTAATCTAGTAGGCGCCATGGAGTTGTCTGTAGRGGAYAACTTWCTTGCATAAGAAGGATACTAGGATCAGTCAGGGCATRGAGTTGTTGCCCTAATAGGACTATGGGCATTTTGTTTCASGTSTTTGCATTTTGTAACCGTTGTCGGACATGGAAAATGTCCTGGATAGATACAAGTCCAATGAGCACTGTGTGGATGATGTCGTGTAGTACATGTTTTGCTCAAGTTGAAAGCAAGTCGCAATTTTGTCTTTTACTAGTTAACAGTAAGCCTGCACAGTTGTGGGAAGTCATGATGTAGTGATGCAATTGGGTTAAACCATAAACTGCAAGGGAAACATCCTCACATGTGCAATGTAGCAAAAATACAGTGTGTATTGTTGTACCCCCTAAACTATTGCGGAAGCGTAGTTTACTTAGCACCTATAACCCCTAAAGTGCAGTTCCGCCTTTTCTAAATTTTTGAATTCCTCTGCATTACACCTGTATGCATTCCATCCATATATTCATTCCTCAAACACCTGTACAAGAAGAAATGAGTAGAGGAGGTTATGATTGCGAAGAAGCCCCCTTTTGGTTTAGATTTTTTGCTAGAAAAATTTGAACATTAGGATTTAGACATTTTAATTCCATATATAAAATATTCATATTTCTGATTTTCCTACTATCTTGTACCTACTTCCACTTAACAATTTTTCAAATAATGAAAATTAATTCATTCTCCATTAAGAAGCAATAAAGAGGCCTTCTTTCAATTCAACCATGGTTTTGCGCATTGTAGGCCAAAAACAAAGAATTCTTTTAAAACTGAAAGCAATACCTTCCAATAAGAGGGGACTCCTGTTCACGTGAACCACATTTGGTTAGGGTTTAGCTCAAATTCAAATTTTTTTGGGTAGAATTAGTACAACAGGGCCCTTCTTCAATCAAACCATTTCTTTTTCCGTTGTGAATTTCAAAGTAAAGGAAGAAAGGGGTTTGTTGGCTTTCTCATTGCCTCGCTCAAATCCTTTTTCTACTGGGAGCTTGGTCAATTAAAACAGTTTGGAATTCATGGGATGAAGAATCCATATTCTCTGACGACCTCCTGAATCGCATCCCACCAATGGAGACCCTATCTCAAGCTCTTCGAGAGTCTAATCATCTCCATGAGTCTATTATACTCTCGCCGGTTCCGCTCATTACATAGCATTCGGCGCCCCATCTTCCCCGAATTATTTTTGCGAAACGATTTGAGGCCGCCATTGCCAGCGAGATGAAGACGCTGGAACCACGGAAGAAGGATGTCCACGAGAAACGTGTCCTTCGGACCGTTTCCCTTGTTGGTCCATGTGTCCGGGAGCACTACATTTTCCGACTGGTTGAGAATGTGCTTGATCGGACTGTCATGCACTACGACCGTATTTGCAGCCATGAATTTTCCTCGCTAGACATTGAAAAAACGACCAAGGTCCTTCAGGAAAAGCTCCTTGGTCGTTCCAGGCTCTTTGAACGTAGTGAGATAGCCTGAATTTTCCCTGCACTTGAATGCGGTGCAGGAATTTTTCCGAAACACGAAGTCGGGGAATTTCATGCCTTCAAAGAGGTGAAGGCATATTTCTTCAGTGGTGGAGAGTTTCATCGAGCTCCACACCTAGACGTTAGCAAACATCCCTAGCTGACGCAAGAACTCCGCACAGTTGGGACGGACAAACACTAACTTCGGTCCCACAACCGCGGGGATGGTAGTAGAATGCGGCTGCTTAGCATCACTAACGTCTTTGGGCCATCCTTTTGACTTGGCATCCTTGGTGACACACAAAATGCCATTGAGATCTAGGACAACGTGGATCCACCTATCCACCAATCCTGACCCCACTGCGACCGGAAGATCCTTCGGCGTCCCTCCACGATGACACGGAGGGGCTGATCCCTGCTATCAAACGGAGAAACGCAAAGCTAGTTACTATCCTGTTGTCCGCATTGACTCCTCGCAGAGCGATACAGAAATCAAATCTGAGATGGACTTAAAAAAGCAAGCATGAAAGAAGGGAGAAGATTCTGGTCTCCCCAAGTTTGAAGAAATGACACGCACCTTTCCTAATTTTGCTGACTTTGTTTGCAAATCACTCACAGTCGTCGGTAAAGGAATCTCCACCTCCAGCAATGCGGCATCCGGAATGATTGTATCAGCAGGTGCAGGTTCTGCCAAGCTGACAATGTCCTCTTGGTCGGCGATATCATCTTCGCTCTCACAAGGTTGTTTTCCCTTTGACGCATGAGGACTGGGACTTGGAGTAGAATGCCTTGCAGTTGGTGACTGAAGAGGTGTGGACTCATCCATGGCATCCACAGCACCTGCACTTGGCAAATATTTCATGGTGAAAGTAAGAAATCCATGTATTAATTTCTCAAAATTTGAGTCTTCACGTTACAAAATTGAATTTCGAGACTCAAAATGAAGAACTCCGTGGTTATTTCCACATGGAGATCTTTAAAATCCATAATAATGGTTCTCCTATCATCCGCCAAGGGACTGTACAGGCTATGATACACATCAGGTCGAGTCAACCTAAAACGCCCAAACCACATTAGAACATCAGTGTGCAGCACCTGCAGATGGGACCGTGGAAACGGACGTCGGAGGATGGTTGACTATCCCAGCCAGATCACCTTCATTCACATCCCCTTCCACGGTTGCCTTAGCCTCTGCTGCACTAGGCCCAACCTCCTCCATAGCTTCATCGGCCGGCCTAACTTCGGAATCTGGTGGTGGTGGTGGAGGAGTGATAGAGACCGGGTCAGTCGTTGGAAGAGGAGGAGGCTCATCCTTTTCTTCCATGGAGGCTGTCGACATTGAGGTCGGAGTACATGGTACAGGCGCCTCTGCAAGTGAGACAGGAGCAGAAGTGGTGGGCAATGTTGCAGACGGTGCAGGAGTAGGTGTGTGGGGAACCAGAAAGGGAGACCCTTCCTTGGGACGACCAGACACCCCACCCATCACTGAAGCCATTCTTGCACCTTGGATCATGAGTGGAGCTACACTTGGAGCGGGTTGAAGTGACGCAATGGGTGCCACGCCTGCCAGGGTGTGACGGATCGCCTCGTGCAGGTTCTCTATTCTCTTAATCTCGAACGCCACGAGATTCTTCAACTCATCCATTCATGCGCTACTCTCCATATGCATTTGCAGATTCAACTTCCGGTCCTTCTTCTTGGCTTCCTGCATCTTGTCCAACTGCCTCTGGAAGTCGTCCTCGTCGTCGTTGTCAACGACTTCCCTCCTCCTCTTCCGCGGAGTCACGCTCGGTACGGGAGTGAATGCAGGGGTTCCTTCCACGGGCTGCCCAGAGGCGCTTGTAATGGAGCGATTGCTCTTGAACTTGCTCCACTTCTCGACGTTGAGGTCATTGAAGGAATTCAATAATCCCAATGTCGGGTCAAGAAGGTGTAGCTCCCTCTTCACCAAATACTTGCGCTTACGGTGCTCGACCCAGTCCTTCGCCATGTAGCAACTCTCCAGCACGGAGGAGATCATCTTCACAGTGACCTTTGGGTACTTCAAATCCTGCTTCTTGGGGTCCATGTGTAGAATGTGCTTGGTGAGCTTGGCCAGGTCGTCGTAGGAGAGGTTACCCAACCACTTGAAGAACTCATGCGTGAGGTTTCCACTCT
Source organism: Pleurozium schreberi (assembly GCA_006891605.1). Lineage (NCBI taxonomy): Eukaryota > Viridiplantae > Streptophyta > Bryopsida > Hypnales > Hylocomiaceae > Pleurozium > Pleurozium schreberi. The sequence goes on along the minus strand of VACF01001440.1, from coordinate 205,446 downwards.
CAGACTTTGACCCAGGTTTTTCATTGAATTTCACGAGATGGTCAGGGTCGATGAGTTCTCCGTGAGCTGCACTCGAAATGACCTCACTCCAGAGTTTGAAGAGAGCGTCAGGAGCGGTGATGATCTTCAGCTCGTTCGTGATTTTCAACTTCTCCTGAGTGTCCTTTCCCCTCGATGATTTCTTGGATTTCACCACGTCCAACATGGCAAAGCAGATGTTCATGGCTTTCGTGAACTCCTACCAAAAGTGAACAATGCAAGAACTAAGTTAGTGACAGTTTAGGTTGGTGCAACCTAAATTGACATCATGTGCATTTTTTGAAGGAAATTTACAGAAAATGGCAGTTCAGGTCAAGTCGACCCAAACAGACTTACCTTGAACTTTATGGTGTTTCTCTTGTTTTTGACATTACGCCGTGCAACGAAGACCGTCCCGACGGGGGTTGCGTCCTTTGGATTCTTTGGACTCCCCATGTTCACCCAACAAGTCTTGGCACCAAGAATATTTGTTGACCACGATGGTTTCAAGGCGACAAAATGATTTACACGATTGTAAAATGCGGAAATCGTCCGGAGAACTTCATTATTGTCAAACCATATAATGTAGCAATCCCACTCCCGGAAATGATTCAGGATGGCCTCATCCACATCGATCTCTACCATCATTTTACTGGCTGAGACACTGTGCTGCCCATTCACTATGTAGAATTGGCCTTTACTAACCCGGTCCCAGTCTTCTGGACCAGGCTTCTTCGCCTCGTTCACAGGCATGACACAAAGGGTCTGCTTGCGTGTCTTGTCAGGCATGTGCATTAAAAAATGGAACATGTCCAACACAAGACACTCTTCGTGGCTGCGGATGTTAACATCAGCAGGTGCCGGAATGAGCTAGTCAATGGACAGCCTCTTCTTCTCGTTTACGGCGAAGATGTAGGCGTCACTACAGCTGGCCCAATAGTTTTTGTAGGCTTTGGTGGACTTTTGTAGTCCACTTCTTGCTTGGGGTCATGTGCAGCGGGGACATCCGTCACGGCCGATGCAAAACTAAGCTCCACCTTTGCTGGCTCACTCTTGTCGTTTTCAGTGGCCTGCCTGCCAGAGGTCGATGCAAGATTGCTTCTTCTTCCGCCTGTGACTGGCGTGCCTCCTTGAAGACTCTTCCTTGTTCCGTGGCTTTGTTGAGTTCCAGGTGTGCCTTGAGAACTCTGGCCCTCCAGCAAACTGGGCGGATCGTGGGACACCGAGCGCCCGGCGTTCTGTGAAATCTTCAGTTCTACCTTCCCCTTCAAAACCGCGAAGTCGACGAATAGCAGCCGAAGCCTGTCGTAGAGATTCTTTCCCGTGACTTGCACTCCCTTCTTGTTCTTCCAGTAGCCACCATCCACTTTCTTCTTGAGTTCGGATATCATGCTGCTATAATCCGTATTGTCCAAACTCTTGATGAAATGGGTTACGTAGAAGGGGATCTTCGCCGAGTCAATCACAAGCGTGAAATGATATTGCTCTTTGTCCTTCTTCCTGACCTGGGCAGTCACACAGTGGATCTTGATCACTGATCCGACGTTGGGTGATACCTCCTTCACTTTTTCTTCGTAGGAGACTGGGTAGTATGGGTGCTTGTTCTTATATTTTCTTGTGAAGCAGTAGAGGCTGGTCATCGGAATGAGGCTAATACTCCAGCACTCCACTGCGTCAGGGTCTATCAACTCCCAATATTCCCTTTCGGTGCTGAAGTCATCCCCGTCGTCTTCGTCGGTGGTGACAATCATTTTCTTGAAGAAGTTCTCGAGCTTGGGTACTTGCTCCTCCATCCTGTAGGGTTCAGGTGAGAGTTAGTGGACTGGACAAGTTAGGTCGAGTCGACCTAATTAGTAGTTTGTTATTCATACGGTTTTCTTTTGGGCCTCAGATGTTTCTTCTTGTTATTCAATAACATTACAACATTTCATTCTGCCTCATCGCTAGTACCAAGATATGTTTTTAGAGCCTCTCATTCTGTGTTTTAGGTCGGGTTGACTTATTCTAGTTTTTTATATTTTCTAGACTCTTTAGATTCACCCGACTTGTTTTTCAGTTTAGTTGAGTGATTCTTTGCTCAGGTCGGTTCTTTAGCATTACTTCGATTAGACTGAAATAATTTTGTTGCTCTCATGTGTTCTAGGTCCTATTTTGACTTACTTTCCGTCTAAATTCCTTTATGTTCTTTTAGGTCGGATCGACCTAAATTGCTATCTTTACTAACGTTTTTTCAGAAATTCCTTCATGTTCTTTTAGGTCGGATCGACCTAAAATGTCTCCTGTATTGACATGAGTTCAAGAAATACTTCTAATATGTCTAGAGTCGACCTAAACTGCTATCGATCTAAACTGACAGAGTGTCTGTTGCAGAAGTAGTTCTCCAGATTTGATGTGGTTTTCTAACCTATTGCTTTGCCAATATTGTGCCCGTAACGTACTCTTGAGTACGCAAATAATGTAAGCAATGCATTCATCTACCGTACAATCACCATTGCACAACACATACATTCAAAACTGTAATATAAATCCCCTAAAACTGGAACCCTAAAACTGAAACGCTGAAAGCTCAATCATAGATTCAAATCTGATACCAAAATTCAAATCCATGCCAAACCCAAAAACTCTATGAAAAAAATTCAAATAGAAGTCACACGAGAAACAAGGAACCCTAAAGCTCTATGAAAAAATGAAACAAAGAAACACAAGAAACACAACTCCAAACAAAAGTCAAACCAAAAAACAAAACAATTCAGACACAAACGGAAACTGAATTCACAAAGGCTTAAGGAACACCTCACCAGCTCAATGATCGACCAGCTCCACGTATCAACCAGCTGAACGATCAACCAGCTCCTCAAAACGCGCTCGCCACTGCATTCGGCACCACTTCTGGTTACACACTTGCTCCAATCTGATACCAAAATTTACTACACTGAAGCTCAATCACAGATTCAAATCTGATACCAAAATTTTCCACACCAAAAGCTCCATTATAGATTCAAATCTGATACCAAAATTTACTACACTCAAAGCACAAACAAAAGTCACACGAGTAATCAAACAAAAGTCACACGAGAGACAAAGAAATACAAGTTACATGAGAAACAAAGAACCGTAAGTCCCATAAGAAACACAAGTAAAAACGACAAACAAAAGTCACACGAGAAGCACAACTCGAGACAAAAGTCAAACAAAAAACCATCCTATACTCAGACCTAAAACCACAGCAGCACACAACAAAATTTAGACACAAACGTCAACTCAATTCACGAAGGTTGAGGGACCTTACCAGCTTGTTTTTCTTGACCAGCTCCACGTATAGAACTGTTGGCTCCTCGAAATGCGCTCGCCACTACGTCTGGCGCCAGTGCTGGTAACAAACCCCTGTGTTCTGAAAATTTGTCTGTGAAGCCCACCCGTAGCGAACTCGTCCATAAAGCGCTCCCGTAGCATACAGATTCAAGTCCGTAAAACCCACCCTAAAACATTTCGCTTCAATCTCCTCTCAGCGTGCGTCAATCACTCGCTCTCGCTAGCCAGAAGTGCAACCTAAAATGAAGGAAAATCAGAGCAAAAGAAAACCCTGAAGCCCAGCCTAAAATGCAGCAAACTGGACCCTACAGCGGAGCAAACTCGCACTCCAGAAAACGCAGCAAAACACAGCGAAACTCTCCACAAAACAAGGAATGCAACGAAAGTGAAACAACAAACCCTAGCCTTCGAGCAAGCTGCTCCCGATACCCGGGTCGACGGTGGCCGGATATGAGAACCGGTGCCCACCAATCACGATACCCGGGAACCAGGGCCGGATATAAAAACCGACGGTTACCTGGACCCCAGTTACCTTGAACCCCTGATTACTTTTTATTACTGATATTCATGTTTAATTTGATTACCATTCATCAAATTAAATTATAATCATATTATATAAAATATTATAAATATTTAAAAACATTATACATAATATTAAATAATGACATAACAATGGTATTATAATTTTAATATATAATACTATAATATAATATATAATATTATAATAGCTATCTATATTATTACTAGTTATTACTAGTACATAACTATTACTAGTTATTAAATCATAATACATTATATATTTAATATATCATAACTTAAATCATATATGAAATTTATATATATCACTCAAGTCATTTATCATTAAATATATTAATTTATATAAATTTATATATATCACTTAAGTCATTTAAATATATGGTATATTATATCATTATATCATGATATTATGATATCATAATACTTATGACTATATTAATCATATCTATGATTTTATATGATATATTATATATTCCATTTAATGACTAATATAAAAATTAGTTATCTATATTTATACATAATAATAGTTATCTAGTTTCAAATGTATAATTATAATATATAATATATAATATTTATATATTTTAAATATTAAAGATATAATATTATGCAATGATAAATAATATTAAATATTATTAATATTATAGTATTAGATTAATATTAACTATATTAATTATATTAATGTTTATTATAAATTAAACTTCTTGTGTACAAATACTAAGTTCCTAAATAGCAAACTTATCCCTTAGGAGTGGAATGTTAAATAACTAAAGTCATTATTTTGTTTTTTATGATTGAATCTCCTTCAACAAGTGAACCGAAGAAAATTATTTTCTTTCGGGATTTCTAGATGATTGGCTTTTAGAAATGCAAGAAAATTCATTCCTATACAAAAGAAAATACCGGACATGGTATTGGCAAAACCTAAATTAAGAAAGACTTTCACGTAAAAATGAACGTACTTCTCCGATTTGTTATGAATTAAATACAGCAGTTTTTTTCTTATTAATAAAAGTTGGCATGATTTTGTTTGGGGATAAAATGGCTAAACGCAAAACAAATTTTCCCATGAATCTCAACCCTCCCTATGCTTTGCAACTTACACTAATTTTATTCGCGAGGACTTAACGTGAAAATCAACGCGCTTCTCCGGTTTGTTATGAATTAAATACAACAGTCTTTTTTTTATTAATAAAATTTTTTCATGTTGTGTCAAGAAAAAATGGCTAAACGCAAAACTAATTTCCCCATGAATCTCGAACCTCCCTAAGCTTTGCAACTTACACTAATTTTATTGGCGAGGATTGAACGTAAAAATCAACGCGCTTCTCCGGTTTGTTATGAATTAAACACAGCAGTCTTTTCTTTATTAATAAAACTTTTTCATATTGTGTCAAGAAAAAATGGCTAAACGCAAAATGAATTCCCATGAATTTCAACCCTCCCTAAGCTTTGCACCTTACACTCATTTTATTGGCAAGGATTGAACGTAAAAATATTAAATAATGACATAACAATGGTATTATAATTTTAATATATAATACTATAATATAATATATAATATTATAATAGCTATCTATATTATTACTAGTTATTACTAGTACATAACTATTACTAGTTATTAAATCATAATACATTATATATTTAATATATCATAACTTAAATCATATATGAAATTTATATATATCACTCAAGTCATTTATCATTAAATATATTAATTTATATAAATTTATATATATCACTTAAGTCATTTAAATATATGGTATATTATATCATTATATCATGATATTATGATATCATAATACTTATGACTATATTAATCATATCTATGATTTTATATGATATATTATATATTCCATTTAATGACTAATATAAAAATTAGTTATCTATATTTATACATAATAATAGTTATCTAGTTTCAAATGTATAATTATAATATATAATATATAATATTTATATATTTTAAATATTAAAGATATAATATTATGCAATGATAAATAATATTAAATATTATTAATATTATAGTATTAGATTAATATTAACTATATTAATTATATTAATGTTTATTATAAATTAAACTTCTTGTGTACAAATACTAAGTTCCTAAATAGCAAACTTATCCCTTAGGAGTGGAATGTTAAATAACTAAAGTCATTATTTTGTTTTTTATGATTGAATCTCCTTCAACAAGTGAACCGAAGAAAATTATTTTCTTTCGGGATTTCTAGATGATTGGCTTTTAGAAATGCAAGAAAATTCATTCCTATACAAAAGAAAATACCGGACATGGTATTGGCAAAACCTAAATTAAGAAAGACTTTCACGTAAAAATGAACGTACTTCTCCGATTTGTTATGAATTAAATACAGCAGTTTTTTTCTTATTAATAAAAGTTGGCATGATTTTGTTTGGGGATAAAATGGCTAAACGCAAAACAAATTTTCCCATGAATCTCAACCCTCCCTATGCTTTGCAACTTACACTAATTTTATTCGCGAGGACTTAACGTGAAAATCAACGCGCTTCTCCGGTTTGTTATGAATTAAATACAACAGTCTTTTTTTTATTAATAAAATTTTTTCATGTTGTGTCAAGAAAAAATGGCTAAACGCAAAACTAATTTCCCCATGAATCTCGAACCTCCCTAAGCTTTGCAACTTACACTAATTTTATTGGCGAGGATTGAACGTAAAAATCAACGCGCTTCTCCGGTTTGTTATGAATTAAACACAGCAGTCTTTTCTTTATTAATAAAACTTTTTCATATTGTGTCAAGAAAAAATGGCTAAACGCAAAATGAATTCCCATGAATTTCAACCCTCCCTAAGCTTTGCACCTTACACTCATTTTATTGGCAAGGATTGAACGTAAAAATCAATGCGCTTCTTAGGTTTGTTATAAATTAAATACAGCAGTCTTTTTCTAATTAATAAAAAAATTTAATCTTATGTCAAGAAAAAATGGCTAAACGCAAAATGAAATTTCCCATGAATCTCAACCCTCCCTAAGCTTTGCAACTTCTACTAATTTTATTGGCGAGGATTGAACGTAAAAATCAATCGACCTGCTTCTTCGTTTTGTTATGAATTAAATACAGACGCCTTTTTCTTATTAATAAAATTTTTTCATGTTGTGCCAAGAAAACATGGCTAAACGCAAAACAAATTTCCCCATGAATCTCAACCCTCTCTAAGCTTTGCAACTTACACTAATTTTATTGGCAAGGATTGAACGTAAAAATCAACGCGCTTCTCCGGTTTGTTATGAAATAAATACAGACGCCTTTTTCTTATTAATAAAACTTTTTGATGTTGTGCCAAGAAAAAATGGCCTAACGCAAAACAAATCTCCCCATGAATCTCAACCCTCCCTAAACTTTGCAACTTATACTAATTTTATGGCGAGGATTGAACGTAAAAATCAACCGACCCGCTTCTCCGTTTTGTTATGAATTAAATACAGACGCCTTTTTCTTATTAATAAAATTTTTTCATGTTGTGCCAAGAAAACATGGCCAAACGCAAAACAAATCTCCCCATGAATCTCAACCCTCCCTAAGCTTTGCAACTTACACTAATTTTATTGGCGAGGATTGAACATAAAAATCAACCGACCCGCTTCTCCGGTTTGTTATGAATTTAATACAGACGCCTTTTTCTTATTAATAAATTTTTTTGATGTTGTGTCAAAAAAAAATGGCTAAACGTAAAATAAATTTTTCCATGAATCTCAACCCTCCCTAAGCTTTGCAACTTATACTTATTTTATTGGCCAGGATTGAACGTAAAAATCAACGCGCTTCTCCGGTTTGTTATAAATTAAATACAGCAATCGTTTTCTTATCAATAAAATTTTTCATCTTGTGTCAACAAAAAATGGCTAAACTCAAAATGAATTTTCCCATGAATCTCAACCCTTCCTAAGCTTTGCAACTTATACTAATTTTATTGGCCAGGATTGAACGTAAAAATCAACCGACGCACTTCTCCGGTTCGTTATGAATTAAATTCAGACGCCTTTTTCTTATTAAAATTTTTTTTTCATGTTGTGCGAAGAAAAAATGGCTAAACTCAAAATGAATTTTCCCATGAATTTCAACCCTTCCTAAGCTTTGCAACTTACACTAATTTTATTGGCCAAGATTGAACGTAAAAATCAACCGATGCGCTTTTCTGGTTTGTTATGAATTAAATACAGACGCCTTTTTCTTATTAATAAATTTTTTTCATGTTGTGCGAAGAAAAAATGGCTAAACGCAAAATGAATTTTCCCATGAATCTCAACCCTCCCTAAGCTTTGCAACTTACACTAATTTTATTGGCCAGGATTGAACGTAAAAATCAACCGACGCGCTTCTCCGGTTTGTTATGAATTAAATACAGCAGTCTTTTTCTTATTAATAAAATTTTTTAATCTTATGTCAAGAAAGAATGGCTAAACTCAAAATGAATTTTCCCATGAATCTCAACCCTTCCTAAGCTTTGCAACTTACACTAATTTTATTGGAGAGAATTGAACGTAAAAATCAACCGACGCGCTTCTCCGGTTTGTTATGAATTAAATACATCACTCTTTTTCTTATTAATAAATTTGTTTATAAAGCAAATAGTCAACTACAAACTTTATAAAGCTAATAGTCAACTAAATAATGAAACATTACTCTAGAGTCACATAAAAAACATTTTCTTCATAAAAGCCATAAAGTAACTTTTCAAACGAAAAATAAGAATTTTTATTCTATGCATTTTTTAATAGATTTATTGACAATAAATTGTCAATGAATCTATATGATTCATGAGAACTTTTGGGCATACATTGGGCTTTAGAATGAGAAATGAAGTACTCATACTTAGTATAATTGGAAATGCGTACTACTATCATGGTGAGCACTATTGATATTGAATTCATTGCCTACAATGACAATGATGTCACTTCAAGCCAATAATGGACATTCATGCTTTAGAAGTGCTATTCCTACGTAATGGAGAATGTCATCATTATTTCTTCATCATAGTCCATCATGGCCTTACTAATGAATGGAAAATAATTGTTTAGCTATGTGAGTTGTATATAGAATTTGAAGACCTTATCTTTAACAATTTCTAAAAATTGATTTCCATAAACTACCAGCAAGTTTCATGTTCCAATTATTCTTTGTCTATATTTAGGATAAATAATTATGGAATTTATGGCCATAAGGAAAAAAAACTTGAAAGTGGTTTATGGAGAAAGAATGAAAAAATCAGAAGTCATTTGTTGGGAGAGTATGCAAAAATTGGAAGTTGATATTAAAATACATTGAAATTAGCACTTCATCTTTTATTTAAATTTTCAGGTACACAAACAATGGCAGAAGCTTTAAATTATCATAGACTGGACAAATTTGAAACAATTGGAACTTATGGAACCATTTCTTTCCATGCATTTGCGTAGGATTCAATCATTTAAAAATGTGCTCCTTAAAAACACAATATGATTGTGATAAATTTAAAATCAATTACATAGTTAGGGTTGAAATTATTCAATTTAGAATATAAGATGTTTTAGGTCCACGTCATAAAAATCTAGGAGAACATGAAAGTATTAAAGGCATGCCGTTTAGGTATAATTGTACAATTTAGTATACAAAATAAATTAGAATTTCACTGTACTTTTGAGAACCAAAACCATTGATGTTATACAATGTGTATCTAAATAGATGCCCAGGTAAATTAGACAACAAGCTTCAAATATCTGAGTACTTTGAAATTGTAGCAATATTGCATTCATCCTTTCATTTTTTAGTAATTAGAATAGTATTAATAAATAAAATAATGATGTTGCTGTCTTCTAATGGAACAAATTCAAAATACTGGAACAATACTCATAGAATATGTACATAATGCATTACTAAATTCAAGGTACAAGTTTGTTTTACTTAGTACTAGGTCTTTTCATTGCATATACTATTGCAATTTGTAAATTCATGATGTTTTACTATTATTGCCATAAGTAAATTAAATAAAAAGGTTTGTTTCATGGTTGAAGGACATTCAACCAATTCAACAGTACTACAAAGTAACCATGAGAGTCTTTATGTTTTAAACGAGTACATGCAAATGTGATTGCCATTGAAATCTTACTTGAATACCTCAATTGGATATCTATTCTTTGAATCATTTTTTTTTTGGTTTGTTTGTTTGTTTGTTTGTTTGTTCATTTGTTACGTTGAGATCTTCTGGACCGTGCGTCCTCCAATGGCGTGCTTGGTCGGAAAGCTCTCGACGAGGAGGGGTGTACGGGCTTTGATTCAAGGTGTTCTGATCTACGGGGTGAAAGTTATAGAATTTCTATTTTTTTATGAAGAAAAAAATATAGAATATTACTTGTACTTTGATTTTACCTGCGGATCTTCCTCAAAAAAGTAACTCATAGATATCAGGTAAACATTAGTTTGTTTTAGAAGAATTCTGTAGCTACTAACAGTTTTGCCGTTTGTGTAATAAACAATGTACTTCTTCTTCTTAACAATTTATTGGAGGATGAAAAAAAAAAATAAGTTTTTTTATCAAAGAGTCTTGATTCAATTCTTCTACATTTTTAGTAATTCAAAGTATTACTTGCAAAAATTTCCAGAAAAAAATGTTGAAGTCATTTGAAATTCCAGAATTCCAAAATCTTTTTCCAACATCGAATGCTAAAGTTCCATTGATGATGACAAATTACATGGAAGCACGTATGTGGTCCCTTTTTGGCTTCCGTGTTGTACTAATAAAAGTGTTGCAACAAATACTGAAAAGTTGATGTACCAGCCCATAGATTTTTTGTACAAAAATTTTGGAAATTAATTTCGATTGTCAATTTTGGATCGGTCATTGGCAAGGCCTGCGGTGAAACATAGAATCCCTGTTATCACATTCCATCTATACTGTACAAAAAAAGAGGAGACCATGACGTGCACGAGTGCAAGGGAAATTGAAGAAGACGACAGCAAGGCAGTAACTAAGTCAAGTGGACATGCGCCTGCTATTATTGTATGTATCAAAATCATGGTGTTGACTTTCGAAAATGGCGTGATGATAAATGGGATCCACCAAAGCGGCCATGCATGTCAGACTGCGTCCCGGAATTTCAAACGTCGAAATCTAATTCCCGCGTCATCCCCTCCCGCCAACGGGTCATCCACACTCTCGACCGGGATTGTTGTGACGACTCTCATTTTCACTTTGTCACTCTCTCATGTGTCTGCTCCGCTCCGCTTGCCTGGGCTCTGTGTTTTCTTTGTTTACTCTATCACCTTCTTCTGTGATGTCGCGTTGGTGATCACGGTGTTCTGGATTAGTTGTTGCAGAGGTGGTTGAGAAAGCGCTTGGTGATCGCGGTAGGTTATCTGCATCTTTGTTTTCGTTGATCGCATCTTCGCTTTGTTCGTTCCAGGATTGAATGTCATTGCACTCCCGATTTTTTCCATGTTCACTTCTTCAGTCTGGAAGCGACGTTGTTGTTTTTGAACAGTGTTCATTTGTATAGCAATGAGTTGTATTGCAATGAGTTGTACACCATTGAAGCCACATTGTACCCATCCGAGCCTCACAGTGAATTGGAATTGCAGAGTGCAGGGAAGGAGCTTCCGCATTAATCGCCGTAAAATCCGGGAACGCACAGGTAGGGGAATGAATACACATCTCCAGGTTTTTTGAAGCCTTTTAGGTCAACTCGACCTAAACCAACCATTCAATAAGGCAACAAAGAGTAGACGTTTAGGTCGAGTCGACCTAATGATCAGAACATGGGATTATTTCAAATGCGTACATAAAACATTACGAAATGAAGTGCATCGGTCGTCAGTTTAGGTCGAGTCGACCTAAAGCGTGTGGACATTCTATCGGGTAACAAGTAATGTCCGGAACTTGCGTATGGGCATTCTATTGAACTAAAGGTTTTGATTTACCTCAGAATGTTATAGTCCAGTTCAGGTCGACTCGACCTAAAGCGTGTCTTGTAATGTATGAGATAAGATAGAAGGCCGATTGAGTCTTCGATGAAAATAACAAATGAATCATGTGCTTTAATAGATTCGATCGACAGACCAATCTGCGATTATTACCAATTAGGTCGGCTCGACCTAAATGTGAAGGTGTGATGAGTTCATTCATTTAGCCTGTCAAGTGCTGTCTATGATTATTCATCGTGCCTTTCCTCTCTGCTCCTTTAGGTCGAGTCGACCTAATGATGGATCCCGCCATTCAATGTATGGATTATACTAAACATATATCATGGTCTGCAGTTATCATGGCTGCGTCAATTAGCATGTCGGACATGTCGGACTCATCGGATGAACAGTTCCCAGTGCTTGAAGGGATGAATGTCGGAATACCGGAGTGCAAAGGGCTGCCTCGAAGGCAGTGGAACACAAAGTGAGTGACGCTTTACAACTTTGACGGTGTACTTGTTGGAGAGGGTACCTGCCACAGCGTCAACTCGGATCTTGTGCTTGGTGCGAATGGTCCGCTTGGAGACACACATGTAGCTGTCCACCTCTCAAAGACATTTTCTGAGGAGGACATCCCACAGGAGCAGGTGTACTCCTTGGTGGCATGGCCAACAAATTTCATCCACTGCCGAGGGGCAAGCTTGCGTGACCACGAGGCTCGAGACAACTTCAACCGTCTGCAGCAGAGGCTACTTAATCCACCGCCTCTCACTTCCTCCAGGCCCTACACGAGTGTGATCCGGAAGCCGAGGAGAGAAGATGGGATTAAGGCAAAGGAGCTCCTGACTCAGGATTCCATCAACGCGGTCTCCAGCAAACTCTGCTGCAGCAAAAACTGCATTCAACCCATCCCAAGGGAGAGCATCCGAGCGGTCCGCGAACGCATGTACCACAGTTCCACTTTCAAGTTCAGAGCTCACATGAAGACTGACATTCACAGATGTATTCATCACGACTTGCGCGGAAGGAAGGTGGTGACGGTGGAAGGGATCAATGTCTGCATGCGAGCATGGATGCTCATTTCCGGAGTCCCGGAAGTCACTTTCTACCGCTACCAGAAGTATGCAAAAGCGAAGCGAGAAGCAAGGGTCCACGGAAACATTGGACTCCTGAAACCAAGACAACATACTGAGCAAGCCACTGCAACGTTGAAGTGCATCTTGGATAAAGAAGCGGATCACATGCCACATAAGTCGAGGACTACAAAGTCAGGGGAGAAGGTGGTCTCCATGATTTTGCCTTCAACCTTTCAGTGGAAGGGTCAGATGAAACATATGAATGACATCAACGCGGCTCTAGGTCTGAAGGACATCTCAATTTCAAACTTGAGCAAAATAAGATCCAAGAAGTTTTCCGAGTTCAAAGTGAAGAAGCCCGGGGACAATTTTGCTCTTTGCGCTAAGTGTGACAAACTTCAGGAGCTCAGATGGAGTTCTCTAGCTGGATCTATAAGTGCAATGAAATGGACCAGAAGATTAGACAAACATCTTGCTATTGCTTGTGCTCACAGAGAGTTGTATTATGCAAACCGGTTCCTCTCCAACAATTCTCCACACGAGTGCCTCACTATTATGCATGACAAAATGGATCATGCCAAGACGGCCTGCCCCGTTTTTTCTTACAAAACCAAGCAAACCGATGCCTTCATGAAGCTGCCGGTCTCTGTCACAGGAATGATTGCACATGGGCATGGTGACGTCCGGTATGCGCACTACGGCTTGGATATGTTTCCCCATGACTCAAATTATACCATCGGATTCATGGCAAAGTTGCTGCGAGATCTTGAAGAGCCACCCAAGCCTTCGTCAAGAGAATTATGTGTGGGGTCTAGGTCCACGACTTTATTTCAGAAGGTCCTCAAAGGTGCGGAGATGTGCGAAGTAGCGCTACCTCCACGGCTGCAAGTCCCTCTCCTAGCTAAGCCTTTGCCACCGATTTTGAAAGTTTTCGGAGTCCACAACCGGCATATGCGTGCAGATAGGATAGATTAGTAATGACATAGTGTAGAATTTTCAAAATTTTAGCATAGAATTCCAGAAATGAGTAGGGAAACCGTTATGTAGGTAGTTAGGACATTTTCGGAAGTAATGGAGTCATTACGGAATTTCCGTAATGACGGATCCAATCCGAATCCGGAGTCAGCCGGGTTCCACAGACCTACGAAATATAGGTCCGACCTAGGAAACTAGGTGACCGTTACGGAATTAATGGCCGAGTTTGAGACCGTTGCCGGAGCGATGGGTATTTAGTCCGCCCTGGTTTCCGTTTACTTCCTTTTTCTCCGTGGAGAGTACTCCTGCGCTCGTGATAGTTGAGAGAAAGAGTGGTGAGATAGAGATCGCAACGGTGGGGTTGGTGAGTCCGCACGGATCCGGCTCACACTGTTTAGGGTTTTAGCATGGCAGAAAGCAGCCAGCGGGAGAGTTTCGGCATGACCCGCATGGTCTCACCCACGTATCCGGAAGACACCGGCGAGAGGCATCTCCTGGAAGAGGACTTAGTCCAAATGGGGTGTGTTGGATTGATAGGCCGACCCTGGACCCTGAAAAGTGAAGAAATGGTCCAGGAGCTCATTTCCGGAGCTCCTAACCAGTATGATCGGACTGTGAGGGCCAGAAGAGAGACGTGGACTGAGGAAGCCTGGGCGGGTGTATACGGTTTCCCGAAGCAAGGTTCTGGATGGGCTTCCCGAACGGATAAGGCGTCAGTCGGAAAGTTTTCGCATCCGGCCAACTCGAAGGAAGGATTCGCTATCTCGGACTGTGCCATTGCAAGGCACAGACGGATCTTGGAATTTTTAATTTCGATCCTCTATCCGGATAAGCCAACCCTGGTGACGGTGACGGTGGCAAACACCATATTTGGTGCTCTGGAAGGAAAAGCAGTACATTGGGGCAGAGTGCTTCAGGGAGTGGTGAGTAAGTTAGTTGAGAATGTGGGGAAGGCAAAGTAGAGTCCCATCAGCGCTTATCTTTTTCACCTATACCAATTTTACAAAGTGCTCAGTCCGGCAGAAGTGCTGCAATATGAAACCGGAACCACCCTCCTCAAATATGGATTACAATCAGAGCACAAAAAGGAAGAAGAGGAAGAGGGAGCAGAGGAGGTTGAGAAGGTGGAGCCTCTGCAAGACAAGAGGAAGCAGAAGAAGCGGAAATCCACTGATCTGGGTTCCCGGAAGGCTCAGACAAAGAGTAGTCCGGAAGACATTCCGCAACGATCTACCACCCCGACCCGGCTGGAGGATTTCTGCACTACCAGATCATAGTGGGTAGAGAAGGCAAATAGTTATCTGCTGGCGTACTCAAAAATACTCGAGGAAGCAACGATAGAGCTAAGTTGTGATCCCAGCGGATTGGTAGAAGCAATTCGGGAGCGACCTAGTCCGGAACTATTGCAAGAACGGGACGAAGAAATTGAGAAGATCCGGAAGGAGGCGGAAACCACGCAGAATCGTATCAATTGGATGGAGGGGGAACTGATGGTCTCGAGAAGGAAGGAAAAGGAAGCCCTCCATTTAGTAAAGAATTTAAGCCGGTTGGTGGCGGAACCTGCAGACACAATTAGCCGGGCTGCAGCTTTTGATTCCAAACTGGCCAAAGAAGGGCCAATAACCGGATCCAAGGTAGTCACCATTCTGGTGGATTTTTTGGCCAGGATTGATATAGCACTGGCAGAAATGCGGCAGTTGTTAGAACGGCTGGGTCCGGACAAAGCTATGGACTTTGTCGACTTTCCGGAACTAACAACACTACTGGGGGCAGCCGGAACGGCAGCAGCGGGGAAAACGCCGTAGAAGAAGATTCCGACCACAAAACCACAGGGGTTTATAGACCTCCTGTCTACCCAGGTTCCAGCAGCGGA
Organism: Pleurozium schreberi; assembly: GCA_006891605.1. Classification (NCBI taxonomy): domain Eukaryota; kingdom Viridiplantae; phylum Streptophyta; class Bryopsida; order Hypnales; family Hylocomiaceae; genus Pleurozium; species Pleurozium schreberi. The sequence continues at coordinate 189,746 of VACF01001440.1, read as the reverse complement.
GAGCTCTCCAACCCGTGCAAGTTCGAAAGCCAGTGTTGATCCGGGCCGGAAGTGGAAGGGCAAGTCAATGGAGACTTTATCCGGAGGAGCACTTCCGGCACAAACTACGGGAGGTAGCGGGATCCAGGGTGGCAAGTTCAAACCACCCGCAAATCCGCTCAAGACGGATCTTCTGGACCGCCTAGGGCAACAGAATCCGGCTCGGAGCAATCCGGGGGATTTCAAACTTGGAAACGACCCAACAGAACCAAAGGATTCAAGGATACCAATCCGTCAGGAGCTCTCCTCTAGGGATGAGGAAGAAGAAGAAGATGACACGCAAATCCTCGACAAGTCGGAAGAGGATGAATTCGAGAGCAACGATGACGACTCAGATCCGGCGGATACTCCTCCGCCAAGCCGGAAAATTCAGACCCGGGCAGTAACGAAGACAACACCAGTTTCGACCCCAGAAAAGACTCCGGCCAAGTTTCCATTTGGGATGCCCTTCAAGCATCTTGGGAGTGCATCGAAGAAGTCCAAGAAGGGATAGTTGGCACTAGGCAGTAGTTCTAGCATCCGGGTAGTTCCGGATGAAGTTGTGAAAACGGAACGGGTTCCCCAGCTTGAACCCGGATCCGGGTTTTAATTTTATGACGTTAGTTTGATCTTCCGGGGATCTCGGCGGGTCTTTTCATTGGCTGCCTGGGTTTCCGGGCAGCTCATTTTCTGTTTTGGATTTTGGTTTTAAATACAGGGCAGGTTGTTGTCCTGCATTCCACCCTAGTTTTTTTTTGAACATCTATTTTGTACTTTCTAGCAATCCAAACCGTCAGTGCAAGTGCTGATCTTTTATCTTGAAAACTTTGAGTACTTTGATTGGTTCTTTTCACTTGAGTATGGACGGATGAGAAAGGAAGTGAGGAGAGGGGAAATCCGGAATTTTGAAGGTTTGGATCAGTCTTTTGTATGAGCATTCGTACCAAGGGATAGAAGTTGTGACAGGGGTCTTGTGCATGGAGCCTTTGAACTAGCGGAACGGTAATCCGAGTGGTCACAGGAGAGAAGCAAATTCCGGAACCTGGTAAGTTCCGTGCGGAGGTCAACAACCGCCTCAAGAAGTTCTCCCCCACCGGAAGGTCTGCCAGTCTCTGATACAGTCCTTTCCTCTAGAGAGCAATTCCTAGACGGGTCAATGAGTCATCTGGTTCTGTCATTGTAGTAAGAAGAGCTGAAAACGGCTTTGAGTGACCTACTTGCCGGATTGGCCATCCGGCTACGTGTGAGAGTCTTTCCGGGTTGACTTGCTACATCAAAATATTTCACGGGTATTAGTGTGTTTAGGAAAGCAAAAGTGTGATGAAATCAAGTGGACAATCCCTACCCTTTTAAACAATCAAAGGCGACCCTCTGAGGGTAAAAATAGAGGTATTCCAAACCAATAGTTTGAGCGAACGTGACCGGATATCGGAAAGGTAGCAATCTGGAATACGATCCGGGATACTACCGGATCGACATTGTGGTAGTAAAACGAATAGAAAGAAAGAGTGAATTGAGCAATATCTTTTATACGGAACAACATAACTTACAATTAACCATTAGAATCTCATGGGACGATATTTCGTGTCATCTTACCCCAATTTTGGTGGTAAAGATACTTATCGCTAGATCACATCTACGACAAAAGTGCAGATGGACAATGCCACAAGCGACAACAAGAATAAATATGTCTTTTGTTTTTGGTCTCTCCTTGTGGCAAACAAGATATTCAGGGAAGTTTACACGAACTTCATGATTGTGGGTCACATGCATGATGACATTGATGCGTTATTTGGAAGATGGAGTATGTTGTTGAAGAAGGAGAACTTCTTGACAGTTCCTGCGCTGATGAAGTCATTCATGGAGGTGGAGTCCATTCCCATGATTCCTCACCTCATTGAGGAGGTGCCCGACTTCAAGGGATTCATTGCTGATACATTTGTAGATGGCGGAGAAATCCTAGTGGGACACACCAAGCCACAACAAGTGAAGTTCTACTTGGACTCAAATGGAACTCCAGACATGAAGTACAAATTGTTTTGTACTGATGTGGAATGGTTAGGGGAAGATGGAAATGGTATCAAGTTGTGGAAAGAGGACTCAAAGGGATGTAGTTTATGGCCACGTGGTGTGCCTTCGTCAGTTCTGCCGACCCCAATGAAAGGCGTCATTGACGTCGAGAAGGGCCTAGCTGGGTTTGTGAAGTATTGGGAGAATTTGTGCAATTCAAATGTGACTAGTGAGTGCCGGAGGCGTTACGAGCATGTGGTGCATTATTGGCATGGTGTGAGAGATGCTTTGCAGGAGCTCATTGCTACCTCTCATGCTTTGAAGGAAGATTATTGGCCAGCTACTCGTTACTATGCCAGTCACGTTGATGAATTAGATGATGATGGAGAAGATCGCGAGGAATTTGGAGAGGATGATGCTTATGTCGGGCCTCTACAGGGCCGCCCGCCGCCATCATTCAGAGTAGGTCGCGATGTCTTCGAAGGCTACTTTGTAGCAGTTTGACCATTTGAAGGTGATATTAGGCCGGTTTGGATTGCACGGGTGTTGAGTGATCCAAATTGCAACCCGGAGAACCCGAATTGTGTGCTCCTTTAGTATTTCCGACCAACATCAAGGGACCAATATGTTCGAGACTTCTACACTGGTTGGGATAGTGAGAGAGGTTTGCGTTGGAAGGTGGATATAGGCGATCCATCGACTTGGGAGCATACAAATACATTGATAACTGCCTGGAAGTCCCAAATCAAAAAAGACACTCGCCAGTGCTTGTTGAAAATCTTGGCTGCTCAAATCGACGTTATCAACCGCAACCTTGCGTCATATACTTGACTTGTTGTTATAATGTAGACGTACAATATATCTCATCAGTGATGTTGCATCGTATGTCTAGTGGAATAGTATAATTATAGAAGGTGGTATTGATTGGATTTGCATTTTTATGATTTTATACTAGAAAATGTCTGTCTTTGTAGTTTCGTTTGCGTGTAACCATTGCATCAGACATTGGCTTCTTTAATTTCAAATTCATATATTGCTAAGAAACTAATGTGTGCATCTTGTATCTTGAAAGCTTCAATGTGCTTTTTCATGCACTTTAGGTTGACTTGACCTAAAATAGCGGATATACACTTTGTCATGAAAACCTGAGTTACTGCCAATTTGTTATGTTACTCTTTCGATTTGAATTTATCACTGCGCTGTGATCATTTAGAGTGAGGTTGCATTTTAGGTTGACTCGACCTAAACAGGTGGATATTTTTTGAATACATCCTCTGGCCTGGTTATCTATTGGAGGATTTCTAATTCTTAGTTTTGGTGACTGAATCAATAGTACTGACTTGATTTTGCATAGCTTTTGATGTGGAAGCACCCATTCCAACCAATACCCCATAGCCAAGGATACATTGATTGCTTTCCAACGAAAGCTAGAATGTTTTTGTTTTCATCTTTTCAAGGTTGGCATTAGATATTCATGACACATGTCCGAACTTAGTGGGCAAGGAAGTAGAAGCAATTAGTGGAGGAGCAAGTTTTTGAGTGATCGGAATTGGAAGAGTCTAAAGATTGGCATAGGGTCCAGTGCATTTTGTGCCTTTGAAAATTCATAATAATTTCAATTCAAGAGATAAAACTATCTAAGTTTTTGCAAGCCCTAGCACTCTATCATTGCACCTGCAAAAATATTGCTTTGTGTTGTATCACATCAAATCTTTGGTGAGGTGTTTTATAACAATCTAGTACATTTAGCTTTCTTTTGGCTTTCTCTAATGTCGTACTTGGTCAATGGAATTGTGGTGAAAATGACCTACTACTGAGTGTAGTAGGTGACAATAAGAAGATTTAAAATCTTCTTTTCATTGTTAGATTATGTTCTTTGGTTTATTTGAACATATTAGAAGTATGTATTGGACTCAGTGGACGGAATACAATTTTCATTTTTTTACTTCCGCTTAAAATCTACTTCCAATTGTGTTGGAGTTCTACAAGGCATATGCTCTACATTACTTAGATATAATAATAATGTATGTTCTACCTTAAATGTTAATTTGTTATCTGGGATTGTTTATTCTTTGCTTCAATTCCTAAATACCCTAGAATTCACTTTGTRARGGTGGTGTCTGAGYTTTGTTTAGTGATGTCTTATCACAAGATAAGTGGCTCTCAAATTRTTTTCGTTGCATATGATTCTAAGGACTTAAAATGGTGGGTTTGGTTTTACAATTGTGGCGATCCCAATAGGTCAATTGAATTTTATTTTATTTCCAAGTATAGCTTTCTATTGGCGCCTTTGAAATTACCATTTGTCCTTTAGGGGGCTTTGAAAGTTTGAAGTATTGTTTTTAATGATGAACAAGTATTGAAGTGCATGATAGATGCTCGAAGTACTATAAACATAGGTTTTGCAACACAATTGTTGCATTTTCAGAATGAAATACAATTTTCTTTAAAAAGGGTAGTGGGAATAATCACTTTCTGATTTTAGCGCCTTTAGCCTTGTCACAATGTTTGGTAGGGGCTAGTTGGTTGTTGTGTCTTTCCTACTTGCAAAGCTCACTTAGCAGCACCAAGTCATGTAGTTCGATTAAGTGCTCATACGAATTCCATGGGAATCGAACCTGGACCACTTCGATATACAACACACTCTTACAACCAAYGAGAGTGCTCATGACTTGGTGTTTGTGAAGTGGCATCACCTATCTTTATATAACTCAGACAAATACAATTACTGCAAATTAAATGTTATCATTGAAGACCATTTCTCTAAATGCTCTCATTTTAATGGAAATTACACCTTGTACATACTAAAATTCATGTTTATCTACCTAAATTTGATGGAACTGCAACACAAAGTTTGGGTGTCCAAATGGTCAATATTAAAATGAGAGGTTTGCCCTCTCTCAAATTGTTGAATATAGTGTTATGAGGTATTTGTACTGTTTTGAGTATTAAAATCCTCTGTTCACACAATGATGCAAAATCTTTAGATTTCTCAATTTATTTATGATTTATTTTGTACAAGAGATATGACTTCCTTCCAGTTCATTTTTGTATTGAGGAGCATTATTTTTTCTAAAGGCATTCCTTCCTGTGTCCTATGGTCTACAATCTTAGGTTCTTCCAACATTTCTACTTTTCAGGAGGCCACAGCACCTACCATATGCCCATGCTCTTTTGCATTCAAATTTGTTGGCTTAATCAACATTCTTAAATTCACATAAGTCAGACAACTGCCATAATGTCCTGATGGAGTAAAACCAAATGGCATATTCAAAAATGTTGACCATACGTCTGTGTCTTCATAATTATATGAAATGTGTAACAACCGCAAAATACACATGCTTCATGCACTTCTAAGAACAAAAGTGTGGTCTTCCTATAAAACTGCCACATACTAAAATTCAAAAAGTACAAACAGCAAGCTATGTACGATAACAACAATCAGGCATAGTCCAAGAGTGAGGTGCCTTCCTCAAAGTGTCTAAAACGTCGGGACTAGACGCCCTGTCGCCTACATCTACTTTCTGGAGGCTCAGCAACTTAATCCTCAAATTCTAATATTGCTTAGGGTTTGTGGTCGTAAAATACTTTGAATCCCATTCTTCGTTCCAAATTTGATATGCTATCCATCCAGTTGCATATGCATCAGCAGCCATGGAGTACAACTTCTTTTTCTGCATGACTCCGATCCCTTCTCTCCGTATACGTAGAACAACTCGGGGGCTGCATGTTTCCGTTCATTTTTCAATCGTTTGAGCTCCTCCACGGTTCAATAACCATACCTTGATGGCTCATTTTCAACAACTCGGACAGAAATCCCCCAATTGCAAATGCCTATATACACCGTGTTCTCTTTCCACTCATCAAAATGGAGCAAAACATTGGATGGAGTAGTATCATTGACTAAATACCGAGCTTCATGACATTTTCCCATTGTGACAAGCAATGAGAGGGCCAAGTTCATAGGGTTTCTGCGATAGTTGCAACCCAACGAAGTTCTTTCTGCGTCAATCCTGTATCGTGTTGTCTTGTGATGTCGTCCACGTCCAATGCTTCGCTCACCTTTGAATTGCATTTGGCCCAGAAACAAATTAATAAACCTCATTTCCACCATAGCGTGTAGCCTTCCATTGTTTTCGGATGGATGGATGCAAGTCGTATGATACTAGGATGTATCACTGAACCCCCCCCCCCCCGCCTCACTCAGAGTAGCCTGGCGGACAAGTGATAACATCAATTCACCACAATATTGGTGGTTAGCTGCAAAACTTGCTTATCCAACCACTCAGAGTGCAACTAGTAATCTTAATAATTGTTGAATTGCTCGGATGCTCTGGATTCGGTCTCCAACTCTCGCCGCAATTCAGCGCCCAACTTGTGGTATCCTTCTTTGTTGTAGTTCACATATTCTCTACACAGCATTCCAAAGCTTCGTCATGTGAAAAAAATCACCGCTATTGCTCTAGCTTCAAGAACATATTTGTGGGGGGTAAGTCAAGATTTGGTTGACTTTTGCGCTTCGACCTGCTGGATGACAAGGGATTAGATGACCCCGAAGCCATTGATTTGTTCATGACTGCAGGCACCACCTCAGGAAATGCATCCAAGTCCACAAACACCGAGCGCGAACCCGTGCTGGAAATCCCTTCTCTTGCCATTGTATAATATTTTGGCACTACCGAAACTTCCGAGAAAATAAAAAAACTGGGTGTGGTATGTAGGCCAAGCCCAATCACCCACCAAACTCACATCCAAAGGTTGATTGTGCAAACAAAGGTGTGAGGCGTAGGGCACGGACTTGGCAAATACAAGTGGAGAGCCATGAGGGTTTTGTAGTCCCCGCCCCGACCACGTCCGCACCCTAGCCTCGGGTGGGGCGCAGACGTCTGTGAACTCCACGAGGCTAGGGCGCGGACGAGTTTGGGTCGCAGGCGTCCGCGCCCTAGCTTCAGCACGGTGCGGATGTGCCTCGACTCGTCCTCGCCCGGCCCCATCCCGTCCTCGCCTTGACTCGACGATTCCCCACCCAGTCGGGGCGAGACACACGTCCCCGCCTTGTCGCCTTTTCGAGCACGGACGGGTTTACAGTTACACCGTTTCACCGTTACACAGGTTTCCAATCCAAAGACAAAATACCCTAAAACCACCTGTAACCAACCAAATATGGAATTTGGATGAATTTGAAGCAATGGAATGCAAGGTAAATATTTTTAGAGGTGTGTTGATAAAAACGATGATGATTGCAAAAACTTCGGTAATTCTATCGCATGAATTCAAATGACTATGACTTTTGAAAGGAAAAAAGTGCTCCGGACCCATAGCCGATCTCTAGACCCTTCCAATTCCAATCATTCAAAAAACTACTTTTTACATTCACCGCTTTCTATTTTTTGGTGCACTACTTAAAACATGTATAGTGAACTTTTAGTCCCAACTTTGAAAAGATTAAAAAAAAACATTCTTGCCTTGATTGGAAATAAGTCAATCCATAGTTGGCTATAGGGTACTACTTGGTAATGGGTGGATCTACCTTAATTTATATTTGCTGGAATTCATGTCATAGGGTTTATGTTTGTAATTTTTACAAATGTTCAAATCATGCACTTATGCTTTAAATAGATGCGTCCACGATTTTTCCTGGAGAGATGTACCCATCCATGATTGATTCCATGCATTCTGATAAAAATATGCACTTTTCATTATATTCATTGACCACTACTGTACTCGCACTTGAAAATTATGTGTACAACATGTTGTACTGTTCTATAGAATAGCATAACCGCACTCATGAAGGTCTATGTTGTGGATGTAATCTAGCAATAAGTACCTTTACTGCACTATTTGCTATAAATTGACATGGAATATTGTCCCAGGAGACTCTAGTTGTACTATTACAAGTTTTGTTTATCCGGTTTAATGGTATTGATCTCTTTTCCTCACTTTTTATCCTAATCCTTTCAAAGATATTGATCCGGTATTGGTCCGGATTGGATTCCGGATTGTTATCCTTCTAGTTTCTGGTTAATACTTTTTTTGACAATTCGGTTTATGTTATCTCTGTTTTACCCTCATAGGGTCCCCTTTGGTTGTTTTAAAAGGGGTTGGGACTAACCACTTTGGTTTCACACAGTTTCCTTCTAAAATTCACTAACATCCGACATGAAATAAGCAGCAGTAAGCCGTTCCGGAACTACTCTCATGGCCGTCCGGATGGCCTATCCGGACAGTAGGTCACTCAGAGCTGTTTCCAGCACTCTTTATTACAACGACAAAACAAGAAGACTCAGGATCCGTCTAGGGATTGCTCTCTAGAGGAATGGACTGTGCCAGAGAGTGGCAGACCTTTCGGTGTGGCAGAACATCTCTAGGCGGTCGCTGATCTCCGCACAAAACTTATAAAGTTCCGGAATTGCTTTCTCTCCACCAACCACCCGGATTACCTTTCCGGTAGTTCAAAGGCTCCACGCTCAAGACCTCTGTCACGACTCTCGTTCCTCAGTACGAACGTTCATACAAGAGACAGACCCGAACTCCCTCAATTCCAGATTCCCCCTCTTCTCACTCCCGAATCATCCCTCCATACTCAATTGATCCGCACAAGGTAACACACTCCTCAAGTGAAAATAACCCAGCACTTACATTGATGGTTAAAATTAACTTTGATGGAAGTACAAAATAGATAAATCAAATGCAAGGATGGAATGGCAAGGCAACAAGCTGCCTATCCTTAAAAACCAAAATCCAAAACAGAAAATGAGCCAGCCGAAAACCCAGGTGGCCAATGAAAAGACTTGCCAAGATCCCCGGAGGATCAACCTTAACTGCCTAAAATAAAACTCGGATCCGGGCCCAATCTCAGAAACCGGCTTGTTTTATTTAAAGAAAGCCTCAAGAACAATAATTTCTCACCCTTGCTAACATCCTGTCTGAAGGCATTTTTGATGGAGAAAAAGGCACCACAGGATGTGTGTAGCATTTGAAGACAACCATTATTCGGTAACTCATTCATACTCAAAGATGAAGACACACCGTTAGGATTCAGATCTAATTTAGGTTTGCATTTGTGGGTGAGAAAAGGGATAAATTTGGTGGGCAATTTGTAGGACGCCAAGAAGTAGGATTGGCTACAAATGAGAGATATTCAGTTGCTTCTTCCACGGAAGGGAGTAGTCACGGAGAAGGGTAGCATAAGGAGACAGAAGATTATTTCTCATATTCCTTGGGATCCTCGAGCTTTCCCCTAGAGGGACGATACGGCCTGGCTTTATTCAGCAAAGACGGGATTCATCTATCATCACGACAGAAGGATTCAATTTGAAGATGGAACGAACAGATTTCGATGCATGACATCAGGGATTTTGCTGCAAGATGAACGACAATTTGTAATTCCGGAGGAGGGATTGATTCAAGCAAGAGTGGTGGTTTGGGATTTAGGATCTAGATCCTTCCAAGAATGTAACCCGCAGACACTGCCGCAGGCTCCCAGTTCGATGTGGATTCATGGTGGAGGCACTGTGCAAAATCAGGTTTGGGACCTCGGAGACCTTTTTTGGAAAAAGATTGGTTTTTTCAAATAAACCCCCTTTTATGGTTACACAGTTAGAAGAGGTTACAAGTAGGGACTGAGGAAGAAGAAGGTGATTCCAGTTGGGATCCAAGAGCTTTGAAATCAGAATTTCTCGGAAGAGGACATCAGACAAGTTTTCCAGCTTTTGTGGCATACAAGTCGTCCTCAAAAACAAGCAATGTTTGTTTGGCAGGTCCTCAATAGAGGTATTGTTACAGGCCAATGGCTTGCATGGAAAGTAAAGGATGCAGATTCAAACTGTGTCATGTGTCCTAGCGACATGGAGGATATCCCACGCTTGCTGTGGAACTGCCCCATCACCCGGGAGTTGTGGAACAGGTTCAATCTTTTGGCACAGAGTTCCGGTGGTTTGATTGTGACCTCACTGAGAGAAGCTCTTATGGGCAATTATTGCAGACAAGGGCAAGACAAGCTTGTAAAATATACGTTCAAGCACCAACCTTGGGATTTAATGAGGACTTTTCTCATTTGGCACTTATGGACTGATAGGTGTAGCGCTAGGTACACTAATCAATCAGTTAATATTCGTAGGATTTTAGCTAAATCTTGGATCTCCACATCCATGTTGGGATGTCCTTGTGGCGTCACTTTTACTTTGTGATTAGGAAGGTGGAGGTTTTGTCTTCCATTGAGAGTTCTTTTGATGCGGATAGGACCCTGCTCTTTTGTACTTTAGGAAATGGGATTTGGCACTTAAGGGTGCCTGCACATTTTCTCTGATTCTCCTGTTTTGGATTTTTAATTGTGAAGTAAGGGCCCTGCCCCTCCCCCCAGCCTTCTTGGCTTTCACACCAAGCTCGGAAACCCGATCTGGTTCCGAGACGCAGTCCAGAACTTAACCGGACTCTGCTCTACTAAAAACCTAACCCTTCTTGGTCTTCTTCGACTCGCTTGCAGTCAAACTCGGTGGAATCCGGGCTGAAATCTTAACCGGAGTTGTTTTTGGTGTCGACACGGGAATTGTCCTTATTGTGGCCCGGCTCTGAATCTTCCGGCTCACGGGAGGCGGTGAGGCATCCTCATTCGTCTCGTTGTCGCTATCAAACTCCCCTTCCTCCGACTTGCTGATGAGCTTACTGTCATCTTCCTCTTCTTCTTCCTCAGACAAAATCTCAGTCCGGATTGGCAACCTTGAGTCGAGTTGTTTTGGACTGTCTTTATCCGGATTGAAGTCATCCGGGTTGGTTCTAGCAGGATTCGCCTTTGCCATCTGCTCCATGAGATCCGTCTTCAACTGATCTGCCGGTGGTCTGAACTTGCTGCTCTAGGCCGGGCTACCTCCAATGGGTCAGATAGGACGGACACTTCCAGAAAGTGTCTCCATGGACTTTCCTTTCCCCTTCTATCTAGACTCCGTACTGGCTCTTAAGCTTGTCCGACCCGCTCTAAGTTTTCTCTGTTGCACCGCCTTCATCAAAAGGTGTGTGAATTCTTGTGCGTTCAATGGCTAGGTCTGCTTCTGCGTCGGGGTCGTTTCGGTGGCCGCGGGAACTTCCGGAAGTTCCGGAAACTTGGAGAAGTCCATCGGCTTGTCCGCATCCATCCGATCTAATAGCTGCCGCATCTCCGTTAGTGTCACCTCCATTCGAGCAGAAAAATCCACCAACACCGTGATAACCTTTGACCCGGTCACCGCATCCTTGGTGATCCGGTTATTGAACACGATGGCCCGGTTGATAGTATCCGCCAATTCTGCCACCAACCTGCCCAATCCTTTTACAAGGTGCAACGCATCTTTTTCCCTATTCCGGGATGCTGTCAGCTTCCCTTCCATCCAGTTGACCTTGTTTTGCATATCTTGTGCCTCCTTCCGGATTCTTCTAATCTCCAAGTCCCGTTCTTCGAGAAGTTCCGGTGATGGCCGCTTCCGGATGGCTTGCACCAATCCGTGGGGCTCACACTTCAACTTGTTGGTTGCATCAATGAGAATATCCGCATACGCCCGGATATAACCATTGGCCTTCTCCACCCACTTGGTGCCTTTGTCATAGAACTCGTCCAACTCGGTTCCGGTCTCGGTCTTTTCCGGAGGGTCATCCGGACTACATTCTGTCGGGGCCTTTTGGGATCCCGAATCGGTCGACTTCCGCTTCTTATACTTCCGCTTGTCTTTCAGCGGCGCAGCACGTTCGACTTCTTCTGCTTCCGACTCCTACTGCTTCTTCTCATGTTCTGACTGGAACCCATATTTGAGAAGGGCGCATCCAGTGTCGTACTCCACCATCTCTTCCAAACTCAGCACCTCGTTATGGTGGTACATGTGGAACAGGTAGGCGTTGATTGGGCTCTGTTTTGCCTTTCCGACATTATCCGCCAACTTGTTTACCACCTATTGGATTACTTGTCCCCAGTGGACGGGTCTCCCCTCCAAAGTCTTAAAAATGGTGTTCGCCATCGTCACCGTAACTCGGGTTGGCTTATCCGGATAGAAGATCGGAATTAGAAATTCCATGATCCGTCTGTGCCTAACAGTGGCATAGGCCGCGACAGCAAACCCTTCCTTTGCATTGGCCAGGTTGGAAAATTTTCTGGCCGTGAACTTATTTGTCCGAGAGGCCTATTCGGCGCCCTGTTTCGGGAATCCGTAAACTTCCGCCCAAGCCTCTTCCGACCACGTCTCTCTCCTGGCTCTGACGGTTAGCTCATATTGATTAGGAGCTCCGAAAATGAACTCCTGAATCAATTCTTCATTCTTCAAACTCCAAGGTTGACGGATCAGTTCGGCACACCCCATCCGCTCAAGGTCCTCGTCCAGCATCTGCCTCTCGCCTTTGTCTTCTGGATATGTGGGCGACACCATATAGGCTGCCTTCCGCTGGCTTCTCTTTGCCATACTAAACCCTAACACTGTGGGTCGGATCCGTGCGGATTCACCAACCCCATCGATGCGATCTCTATCTCACCACTCTTTCTCTCAACTATCATGAGCGCTGGAGTAAATTCCGCAGAGAAAAAGAGAAATGACGGAAACGAGGGTCGGTTAAGTACCCATCGCTCCGGCAAAGGCCTCACAACTGTCCATTAATTTCGTAACGGTGACCTAGTTTCGTAGGTCGGACCTATGAGTTGTAGGTTTGTGGAATACAGCTGTCTTTGGATTTCCGGACTAGATCCGTACTTACGTAATTTCCGTAATTTCCCAACTTATTTCCGGAAAGTGTTCTAACTACTTCCGTAACCATTTCCGTTTCTACTTCCAGATTTCTATTCTAAAACTTTGAAAAATCTATCCTATAACAATACTAATATATCCTAACTAATTGCGTTCGCCGAAAACAGACTCCGATAGTCTACATCCATAGCAAATCAGAAAATGAAATAATTTCTCAAACACAATTGGAGACTTCATTATTTCAGATAACCAACAACATTTATAAATTTCAAGCATTATTCAGTACAACAACAAGTTCACTACACAATAGATCTATACTTTCAAGATATGCCTATTCTTCCATTGGTTATCTCAAATCCTCCTTCATGTTCTTGTAGATCTTCTCTACTTCATGTTCCAAATGGTCCAACTGTCTTGAACTCATGATGAATGACAATGTACAGACAATGTCGGGTGTCCTTCAATTGTTGAAACGACTTGATCTGCGTACTTCTGGTATACCCGGATCCCCATCATCCCCTAATGCAGCATATCAAATGACCACATCATCATCTGCCAGTGCCTCATCACAATCAAGGTTGTCTTCATCCTCATTGCCTTCACTAGTTCTACGTTCATCTTCTGCATTGTCAGCGTCATTGGTCCAGTGGCCCTCCACTTCCGAATTCTCATTTTGAAGCTCTATAGCTATTTCACCATGCCTACGATTGCGTTTGAACCTCTTATGCCGTTGAGCTCTAGGGTCCTCAGCGTCTGAATCAAGAGTGGGTCCTCCTCATACTCGAGGAACAACATATGCTGGAGTAGACGACGTTGGCCCTACAACATATGTATCTAAGAATGGCGATATCACCACGTCTGGGTCTCTGACCCGAATTCCTAAGAGAGGGTGTTTAGAACGCCTAGACGATGACGCTTTGTTGTTGTTTTGTCCACCACGGCCTCCATTATTGACTGCATCTCCTGGACCTGCACGACCCATTCTTCCTTCGCGGTCGGTACTCCTTCCACGTCCACGCTGATATTCACCCAGGGGGTGATGAACTATGGGTCAAGAGGCAGTAGGAGGTCTACCGCCTCCTGTAATATTTGAAATGCTTGGACGCTTTGATTGAGCATTCTCCACTGAGCCTAGCCCTTCTTGGGAAGGTCGACAGTGAGCACTTGAAGTTGTGGGAGAAGAATGATCACGGGAACGCTCCACCAATGTATTGCGGTTAGAAAGAACAATACGCACTGCAACCTGTGGGAGAATAAGGGCTTTGTCTTCAAGCGGGTCAGTTAACGCAAAAACATCACTAAGATCTAAACGTTCAGGGTCAAAACGCCTTGCTCCCATTACAAAACCCCTTACAACATTTCTCGCGATTGGTCATGACATTTTTGTATTCTCATTCTTTTGGCCAAGGCGTCCTTCGAAAACTCTACCGCTATCGCGGCCTCGTACTTCTCCACGCCCCCTACTGCTATCACGATTGCTAACAGATCCTTTAGTGTTTTGAGTTGCATTGTTTCCTAGATTCCCACCGCCATTTCCATTTTTCCCTTCGATTTCCGGAGGGGGGCATTCTTATTGTGAGAGGGAACAATATCATCTTTGGCGTCCACCGCGTCCGGGCCATCTCACTCCGGTGATGATGATAGAGGATGCACTTTCGGAACAACTGGATTTTGAGGGTGAGGGGAGGAGGAATGGCTAGCCAAGGGCCCCAACAACTAGGGAGGGCTTCCTTGTCCACATCATCATCATCATCTCCGTAATAATTTATGGCTTCCTCAAGGTGATCAGCCCCCGCCCTCTACTAATCTGGATTTGATGGGTACGCTCGCAATGCTCGGTTTGCTTCTTCATCAACCTCTTCTTCTTCCGCAGCCACCATTGCGTCAAATTCGCAACGACGAGGGGGTTCACCTATCAGAACAGGGCCAAGGGCATCTGAATCTTCATCCTTCAATAAGATATTTGCATCATACTAACCAACCGGATTGGCACCCGGTCTTTCTTGGAGTACACAGCTATTGGTATCAATATATACCAATGACTCAGCTTTCTCGGGGGCTAATCGATTCCGGACCCTCTTGTGGACAAAGGAATACATACTCCAATTCCTTTCACAAGAGCTTGTTGAACACGTCAATGATAGAATACACATGGCAATCTTAGATAGGGCTTGATCTCCAACCTTGTGCCACCATTGGTGGGGAAGCATTGTCGGAGTCCGTATTCGGCGAACGTGATTAGTTAGGATATATTTGGGTTGTTATAGGATAGATTTAATAAAAAATTTAGAATAGAAATCCGGAAGTGGAAATGGAAAGGGTTCTGGAAGTAGTTAAGAGACTTCCCGAAAATAGGGTAGTATTTATAGAAGTTCCGTAATTACGGATCCAGTCCGGATCCGGAAATCCGGGGATAGACAGAATCCAGAGACCTACGAATTATAGGTCCGACCTACAAAACTAGGTCACCGTTACGAAATTAATGGACAATTGTGAGGCCTTTGCCGGAGCGATGGGTACTTAACCGACCCTCGTTTTCGTCATTTCTCTTTTTCTCTGCGGAGTGTACTCCTGCGGTCGTGATAGTTGAGTGAAAGAGTGGTGAGATAGAGATCGCAACGGTGGGGTTGGTGAATCCGCACGGATTCGGCCCACACTGTTAGGGGTTAGTATGGCGGAGAGCAGCCAACAGAGGCATCCGGCTACAGCCCGTATGGTGTCGCCAACATATCCGGAAGACGAAGGCAAGCGATAGACGCTAGACGAGGACCTCGAGCGGATGGGGTGTGTCGGACTGATCCGTCGACCTTAGAGTTTGAAGAATGAAGAAATGATTCAGGAGCTCATTTCCAGAGCTCCTAATCAATATGAGCTAACCGTCAGAGCCAGGAAAGAGATGTGGTCAGAAGAGGCTTGGGCGGAAGTTTACAGATTCTAGAAACAGGGTGCCGGGTTGGCTTGCCGGACGAACAAATTCACGGCCGGAAAGTTTTCCAATCCGGCCAATGCGAAGGAGGGGTTTGCTATCGCGAACTATGCCACTGTGAGGCACAAACGGATCCTGGAATTTTTAATTCCAATCTTCTATCCGGATAAGCCGACCTGGGTTACGGTTACGGTGGCAAACACCATCTTCGAGACTTTGGAAGGGAGAGCCGTTCACTGAGGACGAGTAATCCAAAGAGTGGTGAACAAGCTGGCGATCAATGTTGGAAAGGCAAAACAGAGCCTGATCAGCGCCTACTTGTTCCACATGTACCACCAGAATGAGGTGCTTAGTCCGTAAGAGATGGTGGAGTACGACACCGGGTGCACCTTCCTCAAGTACGGATTCCAGTCGGAACATGAGAAGAAGCAGTAGGAGTCAGAAGCAAAAGAAGTCAAACGCATTGAGCCACTGAAGGACAAGCGGAAGCTGAAGCGGAAGTCGACCGATCCGGGCTCTCAGAAACCACTATCGGAAAGTAGTCTGGATGATGTTCCGGAACAACGCGAGGCCAAGAATGGGTTGGAGAATTTTTACAACACCGGAACTGAGTGGGTAGAGAAGGCGAATGGCTACCTCCGGGCCTATGCGGACATTTTTACTAATGTAATGAACGAGTTGAAGTGTGACTCCTACGAGGTGATGCAGGCCATCCAGAAATGGCCATCTTTGGAACTCCTCCAGGAACAGGACTTGGAGATTGCGACGATCCAAAAAGAGGCGAAGGAAATGTAGAACAAGGTCAACTGGCTTGAAGGGGAGCTGTCAGCATCCCAAAAAAGAGAAAGAGATGCATTTCACCTTGTAAAAGGATTGACCAGGTTGGTGGCGGAACCAGCGGATACCATCAATCGGGCCACCCTTTTCAGTAACAAGATCACCAAGGATTCCGTAACCGTATCAAAGGTGATCACCGTTCTGGTGGATTTCATTGTCAGAATGGATGTTACGCTGATAGAAATGAGGCAGCTTTTAGACCGGATGGATCCAAACAAACCTATGGATTTTTCCAAATTTTCGGAACTTCTGAAAGTCCCCGCTGCCGCCGGAACGGAAACAGTTGAGAAGCCGACCCAACAGACGCGGGCTCAGGGATTTACGGATCTTTTATCTCAGGCGACGCAAGATAGAGAACTCACAATAGGCAAGGCAAGCTCAAGGGCCAATGCAGATTCGAAAAATAGGTGGAAAGGGAAGTCGATGGAGACGCTTTCCGGTAGTACCCGACCTACCCAATTTGCAGGAAAAAGTGCGACTCAGAGTAGTAAGTTCAAACCTCCGGCAGAACAACTGAAGACAAATCTTATGGAACGACTGTACAAGTTCAATCCGGCCCGGACCAATCCAGATGACTTTGATCTAGGTAAGGAGGAATTGGGAAGGCCAGACTCGAGGTTACCAATCTGGACAAAAGTTTTATCAGAGGACGAGGAAGACAAAGATGATACTAAACTCCTCGATGAGTCCGAGAGGGAGTTTGAGAGTGGAGATGACACGAATGTGGAGGACACTCCGCCACCTCCAAACCGTAAGATTCTAACCCGAGCAGCAATGAAGACCACTCCGGTTTCAACTCTGGAGAAGACTCCTATAAAGCGTACAGTCCGCATGCTGCCAAGTTTCTTTGGGAGTGCGTCGAAGAAGACCAAGAAGGGTTAGGTTGTTAGTAGTGTAGAATCCGATTAGTTCCGGACTGCCTTTCGAAACCGGAACAAGTTTCCGAGCTTGGGCCCGGATCTGGGGTTTTATTTTTAGGCAGTTAGGTTGATCCTCCAGGGATCTCGGCGGGTCTTTTCATTGGCCACCTGGGTTTCCAGGTGGCTCATTTTCTGTTTTGGATTTTGGTTTTTAAGGGCAGGCAGCTTGTTGCCTTGCCATTCCATCCTTGCATTTGATTTATCTATTTTGTACTTCTATCAAAGCTAATCTTAAACCATCAGTGTAAGTGCTGGGTTGTTTTCACTTGAAGAGTGTATTACCTTGTGCGGATCACTTGAGTATGGACGGATGAGTTGGGAGTGAGAAGAGGGGAATCCAGAATTGAAGGAGTTTGGGTCTGTATCTTGTGTGAACGTTTGTACTGAGGAACAAGAGTTGTGACAGAGGTCTTGAGCGTGGAACCTTTCAACTACCGGAACGGTAATCCGGGTGGTTGGCGGAGAGAAGGCAATTCCGGAACTTCATAAGTTCCGTGCGGAGATCAGCGACCGCCTAAGGAAGTTCCCCCACACCGAAAGGTCTGCCAGTCTCTAGCACAGTCCATTCCTCTAGAGAGCAATCCCTAGACGGATCCTGAGTCTTCTTGTTCTGTCGTTGTAATAAGGAGTGCTGGAAACGGCTCTGAGTGACCTAATGTCCGGATAGGCCATCCGGACGGTTGTGAGAGTAGTTCCGGAACGGCTTACAGCTACTTATTTCATGTCGGATGTTAGTGAACGTTAGAAGGAAACTATGTGAAACTAAAGTGGTGAGTCCCAACCCCTTTTCAAACAACCAAAGGGGACCCTCTGAGGGTAAAACAGAGGTAACATAAACCGAATTGTCAAAAAAGTATTAACCGGAAACCGAAAGGGTAACGATCCGGAATCCAATCCGGATCAATATCAGATCTATATCTTTGAAAGGATTAGGATAAAAAGTGAGGAAAAGAGATCAATACCTTTAAACCAGATAAACAAAACTTGTAATAGTACAACTAGAGTCTCTAGGGACAATATTTTGAGTCAATTTACAGCAAATAGTGCAGTAAAGGTATTTATTGCTAGATCACATCCACGACAAGCATCCCTGTTGCTCGGATGTTGGGTATCTTAGCAGCACTATATGGTCCCGTGCCCTCCTCGAACTCTGTTAGTTCAGACAGCATGTCTTTAAACTGTACACCCACAACATTTTCCAGTTTGCGAATGACCCGATACAATGCACGAAGGACAATTCCATCTGCCCTGAGAGCCGTGTTATTCAAGAGGTTTGGGTTCAGAAGGGCCCGGCGTAATGGACATCCGTACATACCATCTCTCACCTCTTTTGGAAAGTATCCTCCAAGGTGATGGCTACACCATGACGTAGGTTGAAGGGGGGCTCTCTTAAAGAAAACACATGGCCTCTCAAATTGTGCATTGTGAGCCATGCCCAATGCATAGTTGGTTTTTTGCCATCAAATACTTGCAATGCCTTCAACACGTCTTCAATCATGTGCACATAATTCACAACTCGTTGCCAAAACCCCACATCTTCAATGGTTGTCACCATATTCCATCCAACCGTAGCTGCTTGTTCCCCATGTTGTTTGTTTCGCGGACCATCTACGTAATTCTTAACGCATTGTCTTTTAGCAGCACTATGGTCCCTTGAAGAAGTCGCAGTTGCTCCATCATGAGGAAATTACAAGCAAACTGGGTTTTGCTTGGCACTATGAGCTGCTTATTCGGACTCAAAACTCAAAAAACAGACATGGTCACATGATGGTTTCGAATGTAGTGGCACAATGTTCTTGTCTTCTCAATTGAATCTTTGAATTCTACTATTTTGGTCCAATCTTCCAACAAAAGATCCAAGGCATGTGCCATGCACCCTGCTTGAATATGTGCGGGTACGTTAGAACGATATCGTCCAATGCTCCAAGCATGTTTGTTGCATTATCCGTGCAAACTTGTATGAAGTATTTCAGACCCATTTTCTCAATGAATACTTTCATCTGGTCCGCTATGTAGCGCATCGACTTCCTCTGTCCGTTAGTGTCAATGGTCCCCAAAAATACATTACCGGTAGGGTACGACAATATCACATTCATTAAGGGCCTCCGGTTTACGTCATCCCAGCCATCACTGCATATTGTCACCCCATAATGCTTCACTGCAAAACCAACTTTGATTTCGATTTGCTTCTTGACCTGCAACCTCTTGGGTTCAATGAACTTAGTCCTCAGTTGATGATAAGAAGGTGGACTGTATTCAAACTTTGCCACTGAGGTTGCCCTCACAGCCTCAATGAATGCCGGATTCCTTGCCACATTAAATGGCACATTTGTCTCGTAAATAAACAATGCTCACTTCTCATCCAAATCCTTCCTCTTAACAACATTCAAAGCATCCTTCATGCGGTGTTGTTGTAGTGTCCTAGATCTTATGGAATTTGATGCTACAAAACTCTCGGACCTTTATACTGGATCGTTTCCTTCAAAGATAGTAGCCCATTCAGCTAGGTCTCCACCGAGTCCCCCTCCCATCACTTCGTTTTGAGTGGATTGACTTGAACTTGCGATTGGATTTGCTCTTGATGGACCACTTGGAATTGATTCTCCTTTGTACATGTCCTTGGGACTTAATCGTTGCGGGACAAAGTTTGCACAATTTGCAAATTGGTGTTGCACAGCTTGCAGCGCACTACGACAAATTGTCCTCTCGGACTTGGCGCCATATCCAAAGTGAGCAAAAGTAAGCTCGCGTTTATAGATGAATGTCAAGTTGCAAAAAACACAGCTCACTTTATTTCGGTTCTCAAAGAAATTATACCACGGTTCCCATTCTTTGTTTGTTTTTGTTGACTTTTCATTGCGTTCACAACGAATGCAAATGCGTTCCACCAAATGGAGAAGACATAATGAAAGTTAGCGCCGATCCACTGCTAAAACTGATTTTTACATCACCTCAGCTGCAAATCAGGGTCATTTGCTACCCAAGTAGACTCACAAGGAGCTCAAAGTGAATTGAAGTCCAAGATGATGAGGCCAAGATGACAAATGTAGGAGTTTCAAACAAAAAGGTTTGCCTTTATACCCAAGGAGTGCAGGGGTGCGGACTTCTTATGGAAGGGCGGAGACAAGCCAAGGCAGATAGGGTTTATTAAAAACCGTCTGCAGGCGAGGACGTGAACAGGTTGCGGACGTGTGGATGGGGGGTGGACGCGTAGTCGAGGCACGGATGCTTGGGCGTGGACGCGTCGGATTGGCGCGGACGTGTGGACGAGGCCTCGGGAGGCCTGACTGCGCAGGCTAGGACGTCTGGGTGCGGATGGCTACAAGGGGCGCGGACGCCTGGACTTGTTTTCCAGTCTGGGGTGTGGGCGTTGAGGAGGTGAACGTGATGGATTGCAATTCAGCACAAACATTTGAAACGCTCATGGGATTCTTCCCTCCCATGGAGAGGAGAGAGGGCATTAATGCAACAAGCACTTCTTTTGAGGTTGGACAAAATCTGGAGGTCAAAGGCCAGATTAAAGGATCCAACCACTTCTTGAGTTCAAGGAAAATCTTTGGAAGCTTGTGGCTTTGGTTTGGGGGCCCCAATTCTACTACTTGCCTTCACCATGCACTTGAGAACTAGAACTTACTCAAAATTGAATATTTAGAAAATGAATCTATCATTCCAAACTCGTAGGTCCAAATTTGCGTGAAAAGAATTCCAAACGATTAGGATTCCTAGTGAAAGAGAAGATGTTTGATCGCCTAATTTTGAGGTGAGGGAATTCTTTTATATTCTTCAAAACATAACCTATTTGGGATAAACTCCTTCAAGTTCACGGAAACAAATCATAACCACCTCTTACTTTTTAGAACTTAGTGTTGAAGGCTTTAATTCTTTAGTAACCGGGGTTGATTTGGGGGCGGGCGTAGCTTTTCAAGAGAATGAATTTTGTGGCCACTCTAAAGATGTAGTCTTAAATCAAACCATACAAGGTGTTTCCATAAAGGAGATTCTTGAACCTAACAAAAAATCTAACTCATCCAATGGTACAAATTGCTATAAATAAGGTAGGAGGTCCATAAATCAACTATTTAAGGGCTAAAATTGAATTTGGGGGAGGCGAAACATCATTAAATATTTTTTTGGTGAATTTTCCTCAAAAAAAAAGTAAAATAGGCATCTAACCCAAGTCATTTCATATTTCTTCAAGCTTTGTGAAATTAGTTACAAATTTTTGTAGTTCACAGAAAATGGTCATCTGTGATCATCAAAACGAATACCCTTCTAAAATGTGTAGATTTGGTACATTGAAGAAAGTGAAATGTACCTCTAAATCATGTTTGCTTCTAGAGCCTTGTTGGAGTTTGAGTTGCTTTCCTTAATTCTCAATAATTAATGACTTGAATGACCCTTTAAAATTTGCGCTACATAAATACCAATGCATAAGTTTACTTTGGACATTCATGAGATTACAAAGCAACACTTATACCTTGCCAAGACATCAAGTTACAAAAAAATCTCACATTGTGGTTGATATTTTTTGTATTTTTGTTGAATACTTCCCATTTGAAGGTCAAAGCCATTTGAGTTTGCAACCTCATAGCTAATTCATCAATGCTCCTATTCTCTTGAAATGGTTTTGTTTGAAGCGCACAAAGACAATCTAATTGCGTTCCTCTTTGAAATTTTTGTGATCAAATGTATTTTGAACAACATTAGACTAAGAGTCCAAAAATCAATCCAAAAGTGGTCGACTGATCAATGAAGGGTTAACTCCTAAAGTTCCTTGACTACGTTCTCACCAAAAATGCTTCAAAACTGCCATTTCTAGTACAAAAACCAAATTTTATAAAAATATCTTTTTTTGACACATGTGACTGTAGGATCTTGTATTACTCTAGTTTGAGAATATGTGGAAAAAATTTCAGAAACTTCCACCATGTAGATAGCAAGATATTAGCATTTGAAGTGGCATAAAACCTTTTTTGGCACTGCGAAAAACCAGGCAGCTACACTTCACAAGGTCAGATCTTTATGAAAAATTGTCCAAAATGGTTGTTCTTCTTTGAATTCATTCTTCAGGGCAAGTTGGCTACATAGATGAAAATTTTCAGATCATTTGGAGTTGTACAACATGTAGGAACAAAATTGTAAGTAGAAAGAAGTAGAAAATGATTCAAAGTACTAAATTGTTAAAAAATTAGTTATAAAATTAAAAAACTCCAATCCAAATGGTTGAATTGTTGTAGTAAACAATCTACATCCAATACCATTATTTGTTTTCTAAAATATTGAACTTTCAGTAAAATAAAGGACTTCAAAGTTTTATTTAGTGTAGGGATTCCATAACTACCCGCAAACTAAAAAGCCTCATAACTTTCATCTCAACTATTGTAATGCAATGATTCAAAGCTTTTAGAGTACATATGAATCTGAAGAAGAAATTTCAAATGTTTATTTCTTAAAAAAGTGATTATCTTCAAATCTGCCTAGACTGCCCAAGTTGAGAAACAAACAACATATTATGCAATAACATTTTACTCATATTTCCGAGTGTCATGAAATTTGTGCATACACTAGTAGAAAATCTATTTTTTCTGTTGATTTGGTCACGTTGTCCCAGTCACTTTTTGACAGAAATTTGTTGATTACAACAGATTTTTGTCAAAAAGTGACCAGGACAACACGACCAAATCAATAGAAAAAATAAATTTTCTACTAGTGATATGAAAGATATTCCTCGTCCTCACATTCTATTAAAGTTTAAGCCCAAAATATGCAAATTTCTAATCACACGTACTTGCCTCAAATTTCTATGTTGCCAAAAAATGCATGTTGGTCCTTTAGGGGTTAATTTTGAGATAAAAGATTGAGTTTGAAATGGAATAGCGGCAGTGTACACGTGTTTCAAGGAAAAAAACAAACAAACATACAATAGCGGTCAAGTATCATTAAAATTCATGGATTCAAGTAGAAAAATATACTTATGCCAAGGGATCCTAGAAGGATTTGGGATACAATATTAGAGTACTGCATAAAAGTTTGGACAAAATTCACAAGAATATGAGTATGTACATCACAAGGTAGTTTTCTTCAGCAGCTAAACACTTGAAGGCCTAACAATATTTCAAAAATGAAATATTCCATTGAATCTTTCCACAATCCCACTTTGGTCTTTGGTATTGTTTTTTGTCTCAGGCTGGTATTTGAAATTTTTAATAGAAGCGTGCGAAAAGAAGACTAATATGTCTATGATAGTACAATGTGTGGAATTAATTATCATATGTTGACCGTTGCATTTCAAGARTATAAAATTTTTGGATAATCAATTTTCTAGGCAACAATTGAAGCTTCCGGAGAAGGAAAATGATATGAGCGTGATTACACAAATAGTGCTTTTTCCCCCTTGCAGTTTTTTGGTCTTGAAATTTAAGGGAAATACAATATATTTTTAGTCTCTAAGAATGACACTAGTAGAAAATGCAGAAATTTTAATAGAATTCTGCTGATTTGGTTGCGTTGTATCGGTCAACGTTCTATTGATTTCAACAAAAATTTGTTAAAACTAATAGATTTTTGTTGAAATCAACAGAATAGTGATCGGTACAACGCGACCAAATCAACAGAATTCTGTTAAAAATTTTGCGTTTTGTACTAGTGTGAGAAATAAAAGATTGCCTCAAATTTATAAAAGTATACTGAAACAGAAGTACAAAGCCATGATCAATCAAATTAGATCATACCAGCAAATTATAAATTTGTATATGCATTTCTTTCAAAATGAAATAATTGGTAGTCCTAATTGAAAATTATAATTCATGGACCTCCTCAACATGCACAGGCGATTTGTTTTTTACCCTAAACTACTTAGTTCACTTGAACAAATGATTAGGGCGGGCAGGATGTCCAAGAAACAATTGTGTGCAAAGAAATGGAAATGGAGATGACCAAGAATATATATTTTTCATCCCTAATATTGTGTTCATTTAAATAAAAATTGTTTACTCCCATTTTTCCTTATTGCACTACATTTCCTAATTTTTCTAAAAATACTCCTCACATTGAAATCTTTATAATCGGAAACTAGATTAAGTTTATAAATGTATTACTCAACATGTTCTTAGTTTAGGAATTATACATGCATCATGAAAAATAATTCAAAAATTGAATATTTGGATTCCATATGCAAAATGTAGTACAAAATGGGAAAAGTATATAGCACGTTTTCCATGATAAAATATGCATTTTTCGGGACCATGTCTAACGTTGTTGGTAGTATTAAAGTAATTAAAATGCCAAAGTAGCAATTGTATAAATATTGGTAATGATAAGTGCCTAAGTCTATACGCAAAATATGCTTTGGTAATTACCACACTAGAAAATGCACTCAGTTGATGTTCATTGGACTATTTGCATGGCCACTGGGTCCAGCCTTGTTGTCGTGTATACCGTGCTCCATGGGAGAATTTTAGTTGGAGCCTAGTTGAAGTCTACGAACCGTAGATCAAATTCTCTTCACTGGACTGTCTTCTTCCAAAATGGCCCTCATTATTTGCAATTGCTTGAGGCGTTCCAAAATTCGACGTGTATCCGGGCTGTTCTGCTCAAGTAGGAAATCGAGCCCTTCATTTCTAAACGTCTCTCTCCACTCAAATTCCGATAATACAACAAGTTCTGCGGGGTTTGGCATGTTAGGGTCCTCCCCAATACAATTGCCGTTGTCATCAATGATACGGACTCCATCAACGCCCCACAACCATTGCCTGGGTGAGGTCTAAATCGAAACTTATTTCCGGCCTTGTCCCAATGTCCATTGAAGCATTGGAAGAAAAAATTCCATTGTCCTTAGTTGTGCTTGTCTTTCATCGAAAACAAGTGGTGGCAGGCAGCTTCAATTTGATTTGGGTCTCAGTCTCTCCCAACCATATTTAGTAGAGAGTTGTGTCTTCTCCAACGACGTCATTTGTTATTTTCAGCTCCACACCAAGTCTTTTCCCCAGCTTCTAAGGTGATCGGGGGACATTCGTGGCTTTGAATTTCCAATGTGGTGGCATGTATGAGATCAAGCCAAACAACTCGTACAAGCGCTCGTGGAATGGAGCTTTGCACTCTGCGCACCGACGACAGACAATCATGGAACTGATGAGGCAAAATGGATGGTACAAGTGGTTGCACGTGCCTAACTGCATTCCACCTTCACGGCCAAATGGATTCATACAAATGGAACATGTGGTCCCATCCTCCACAAAACTTGAAGGATTCGACCACTCCAACAACGCCTTGCCTTTGTAGTCGACCCGTGACCCAACCTGATTTTTGTAATCCCAATTGTGTTGGGACCAATCAATGATTGATTTTCCACTATTGAGCTCAGTGGTTGCCATGTTGAAATCAAAAAGATCATCCACAAGGGCCCAAGAAGTCAAGCCAAACACTATTTTCATAAACTTTGCTACTAGTTCTTGTGCTTTGTCAACGCTGAACACGCATGCCAACTTCCATTGGTAGTACTGCTCCGCTAAGGCATGCAATTGATTTTGTAATTTTTCTTTCTCGGCTCACAAGTTGTTCAACTCAGAGCTATCGTTTGTAACCATGCCTCAAACTTTGGATTGCATTGGTACATTGGTGGTGGCAAGTATTTCCCTTACAGAGCTTGGCCCTTGTCGTGGATGTAATCTAATTAGAAGTACCTTTACTGCACTGAATGCTGTAAATCGACACAGAATATTGTCCCAGGAAACTCTAGTATGTCATTGTAAGTTACGTTTATCCGGTTCAAAGATGTTGATCTATTTTTCTCACTCTGTATCTATTTCGTTCCAAAGATGTTGATCTGGTAATAATCCGGATTGGATTCCGGATTGTTAACTTTCTGGTTTCCGTCTACGATTTTCCTTACTACTCGGTTTGTGTTACCTCTGTTTTACCCTCAAAGGGTTGCCTTTGGTTGTTTTAAAGGGGTAGGGATTGACCCTAACTCTCTCTTTACCTTAAAACCATACACTTCCATATTTTGAATATGGCAGTAGGTCGTTCTGGAACTACCCTCACAACTATTTGGGTAGGCAGTCACTCAGAGCCGTTTCCAGCCTTCCTAACTACAACGACAGAACTCAAGAACCCAGGATTTGTCTTGGGATTGCTGTCTAGAGGCATAAGCCATTCCGGTGACTGGTAGACCTTCCAGTGTAGGGGGACTTCCACTGGTGGTCGCTGATCTCTGCACATAACTCAACAAAATTCTGGAATTGCTTTTCCACCACCTATCCACCTGATTACCGTTTCAGTAATTTAAAGGTACCACACTCAAGACCGCCTTCACACGTCTTCTCCCTCAGTGTAAATGTTCACACAAAAACGGACTTGGAACTCCCTCTGTTCCGAATCCCCCCTCTTCTCACTTCCGTCTCATCCGTCCATATTCAAATGCAACATATCAGCCAAAACACTATCACAATGGAAGGTTAAAACCAGCATGGATTGATGGTTTTGGATTCAATTTTGAAGGAAGTACAAATAGATTATCAAAATGCTGGGATGGAATGGCAGGGCAACAAGCTGCCCGCCATTAAAACCAAAAGTCAAAATAGAAAAACCACCCACCTGGAAACCCAGGCGACCAATGAAACGACCTGCCGAGATCTCCGGAGGATGAAACTAACTACCTAAAAATAAAAACCCGGATCCGGGGCCAAGCTCAAAAACCCGATTTGGTTCCAAAACACAGTCCGGAACTAACCGGACTCTGCACTACTGCTAATTAACCCTTCTTGGTTTTCCTTGACGCACTCCCGATGTGGCTTGGTGGCATCCTAATCGGACCTTTCACAGGAGTTGTCTTTGGAGTTGAAACCGGAGTTGTCTTTGTTGCTGCCCAGGTTTGAATCTTTCGGTTTGGCGGTGGCGGGGTGTCCTCCACATCCGTATCCTTGCCACTCTTGAACTCCTCCTCCTCTGACTCATTGAGGAGTTTGGTATCATCTTCATCCTCCTCGTCATCGGACAAAACCTCCGTCCGGATCGGCAACCTTGAGTCTGGTCTTTTTGGTAAGTCTTTACCGAGATAAAAATCTTCCGGATTGGTCCGAGCCGGATTCAACTCGCCCAGTCGTTCCATGAGATCCGTCTTCAGTTGGTTTGCCAGTGGTTTGAACTTACTGCTTTGGCTCGGGTAACCTCTTGTGGGTCGAACAGGACGGGAACTTTCATACAGCGTCTCCATTGACTTCCCCTTCCATTTGTGTCCCGAATCCGCACTGGCTCTTGAACTCGCCCGGCCGGTTGTAAGTTCTCTGTCTTGCACCGCCTGAAATAGAAGGTTGGTGAACTCTTGTGCTTGCTTTTGTGGAGTTGGCTTCTCCACTGTTGTCTTTTCGATGGCAGCGTGGACTTCCGGAAATTCCAAAAACTCAGAAAAATCCATTGGTTTGTCCGGGTCCATTTGGTCCAATAGCTGCTGCATCACCGTCAATGTTACTTCCATCCGGGCAACAAAATCTACCAAGATGGTGATCACCTTTAACCCGGTTACGGAATCCTTGGTGATCCGGTTGCTGAAAAGGGCGGCCCGGTTGATAGTATCTGCGGATTCTGCTAGTAACCAGCCCAATCCTTTCACTAGGTGCAGCGCATCCTTTTCCCTTTTCCTGGATACTGCCAGCTCCCCTTCCAACCAGTTGATCCGATTTTGCATTTCTTCCGCCTCCTTCCGGATCTTCTCAATTTCCATATCCCGTTCTTGTAAAAGTTCTGAGGACGGCCTTTTTCGGATGGCCTGCAACAACTCGCTGGGGTCGCAGCGCAGTTTGGTTGTTGCATCAATGAGGATATCCGCATAAGCCTTGATGTAGCCATTCACCTTCTCTACCCACTGAGTTCCAGACTCATAGAATTCTTCTAACCCGGTCCTGGTTGTCGGTCATTCCAGAACATCATCCGGGTTGCTTTCTGTCAGTGGTTTCTGGGAGCCTGGATTGGTGGACTTTTGTTTCTTCAACTTCCGTTTGTCCTTCAGTGTCTTAACATGTTCGACCTCCTCTTTGTTCGACTCGCGTTGCTTCTTCTCATATTCCGACTGCAACCCGTATTTGAGAAGGGTGCATCCAGTTTCGTACTCCACCATCTCATCCGTACCTAGCACTTCATGCTGGTGATACATGTGGAACAGGCGTTGATGGGACTTTGTTTTGCCTTGCCTACATGATCCGCCAACTTACTTACAACCCCCTAGATCACCCTTCCCCAGTGAACGTCTCTCTCTTCCATTTCTCCAAAGATGGTGTTTGCCACCGTAACTGTAACCCGGGTCGGCTTATTCGGATAAAGGATCAAAATTAAAAATTCCAGGATCCGTCTGTGCCTCACAATGGCACAGTCCGCGATAGCAAACACCTCCTTTGTGTTGGCCGGATTGGAAAACTTTCCGGCCATGTACTTGTCCATGCAAGAGGCCCATCCGTCACCCTGCTTTGGGAAACCGTAAATGTCCGCCCATGCCTCTTTTGACTAGGTCTCCCTCCTAGCTCTGACGTTCCGTTCATATTAATTAGGAGCTCCGGAAACCAGCTCCTGAATCATGTCTTCATTCTTCAAACTCCACGGTCGGCGGATCAATCCGGCACACCCCATCCGCGCTAGGTCCTCGTCCAGTAATGTCCGCTTGCTGTCGTCTTCCGGATACGTTGGCAACACCATACGGGTAGTGATCGGATGCCTCCGCTGGCTGCTTTCTGCCATACTAGAACCCTAATAGTGTGGGCCGGATCTGTGCGCATTCACCAACCCTACTGTTGCGATTGCTATCTCACCACTCTTTTTCTCAACTATCACGAGCCTAGGAGTAAACTCCGTGGAGAAAAAGAGAAATGACAGAAATGAGGGTCGGTTAAGTACCCATCGCTCCGGCAACGGCCTCAAAACTGGCAATTAATTCCGTAACGGTGACCTAGTTTCGTAGGTCGAACCTATAATTCGTAGGTCTGGGAAATCCGTCTGTCTTTGGATTTCCAGATCCGAACTAGATCCATGATTACGGAAATTCCGTAATTTACTAACCTAATTTTGGGAAGTGGTCTAACTGCTACAGTAAATGCTCATGTTTCTACTTCCGGATTTCTACTCTAAAAATTTGAAAAATCTAGCCTATGACACCACTAATCTACCCTAACTACTTGCGTTCGTCAAATACGGATTCTGACAGCCCTTTTTCCATAGACATGGAAACAACACCGTGCACATCTTGCACCAGAATCTAAGAATCACAAAGAGGTCTTTGTGCATGTCCTTGTGGATCCTGACCTTCATTCATCATCTGTGTTGCTTGTAGAGCTTTTTGAAGCTTCTCTATGTCACGTGCTTGTTGAGCAATTTTTTCGTCCTTTTTCGTGATTTCTTCCCTAAAATTTGCACACATCTTCATACATAGAATACATAGAATGTTCACCATCTTTGTCTTGTAATTGCACCCTCAAGCTTTGTATAGTGTCTGCAGCATCCATGACATCAACAGTTCCAATAGTTGGTTCATCAGATGCTTGAAATTGCGCCTCAGCAACTCCAACCACTAGTTCCTCAACGCCATGGAACTGTACATGAGCACCCTGCTCCGCAAGTTCTCCAAAGAGTGCATGTTCAGCCATCCGCTTTTGTGCACGTTGTTGTCCTCTTTGGGTTTATACCACTGGTGTATGAGCCCCATCAGAGTCGTCATCCGTAGATGAGTCTTCTGTTTCGTACGTGTCTGGCATCTCAATACGTGTGTAGAACATGTCCAGCCCTCCTTTAGGATACCTCATAATCTTCTTTGCAATTATTCCATTTGTTGGTGTTGGTATTTTGATACCAGATGGCGTGCCCTTCATGGTAGACCAATCCACCCGCTTGTTCAATCTCACTTCCGCATGCACACCTCATGCAATGAAAAGGGGGATTCATTTTTGTTTACGGTGGGCACGTCGTACAACACCTGATATATTTCAATGCATTGTTGTTTGAAGGCCTCATTGATGCAGTATTTCAAATTCGCTTTAAAGAAATGGCGGAGGTAGTTGTGCCGCTCTTCCGGGAAGGTCTCGTCAATGTGGCACCATTCGATGTAATTGGAGCAAGTCTCTAAACTCCACGGGTCATGCACTTCATTCCAATCCTTAAATGCAAGCTTGTGAGGGTTTTGAAGCACGTATAATCTCTTTTTCTATCTATTCCCTGGCCTAAGTCTAGTTTGGTCTCGTTCTCGTTTGTTAGTTCCTTGTGGTGTCGCCATCGTTGAAGAATCGGTCAAGGTGTAGATGTAAGAATAAAAAGCACCCTATACAACGCCAACGTCCAACTCAATAAAGAGGTGGAGGATTTGGAATATGCAGGGCGAGGACAAATGGGGCGCGCCTCGACTTATATAGGGTCGGGGCGCGGACGGGTCTGCGTCAGGGCGTGGACGTGTTTGAGTCAGGACCCGTCCATGCCCTGACGCGACCCGTCCACGTCCCAACGGATTCGTCCGCGCCTTAGCGTGACCCGTCTACGCCCCAAAAAATTCGTCCGCGCCCCAACGGATACGTCTGCGCCTTAAACAGCAGTCCACACCCTTACTTCTAGCGTGGACTGCCAACGTGGAACCCACAACTTTTAGCATTTTTTCAGAAATGCTAAGCGTCCGGGCTGTCTGGACCGTCTGCCTGTCCGTTCGGGTTTGCCCGTCCATCCGTCTCGTCTGATCACTCCGACCCGTCCGGTATGACAACCGTGATCAAACCTTGAACCGATCATTGCAATTTTTTTGTTGTCCTTTGTTGTAAGCTAGAAGAGCGACTACCTATTACTTAGTGTTCCAGAATTCACAATCCACTGAGACTCATCTCTGAAAGCACTCTAAACCGCCAATCATATGTGGCAAGTGCTATCTAAAGTTGTTTATCCTAGTACATTCCAATGCACTCATGTACATGGGTTCGGGTTTCATAACAGATGTCATAATTTTGGTGATGTTATAACTAATGTCATAATTTGGGTATGCACATTATTTAGATGCCAGTAACCCTGGACTCATTTTTCAGTCGTTTTGAAGTAACGCCTAGTTGTTGCATATGACTGTAGTCAAGTAGTATTTGACTAGGAGTCCACGGCCACATCCACACTTTGCTACATCAAACTGTAGACGACGCCGCAAACAGAATGCTGCAAATGAAACAGAAAATGTTGATAAAATCAAATCTTGGAGCTTTGGTGTTGGAGGTGCTGATGTGGAGTTGGAGGGTGTTGGAGAGCTTCCAGGGATGCTAAAAGGGTCTAAGAAGAATATCTTTGATGTAAAAATTCCATAAAAACAAATTTCAAGCAATTCCGATACTTTCTGCAAAAGTGGTGTGAGTTTGAGTAGTTTGGTGAAAACMMTCATGTGTGCTGGACCAAACATGCRAAAGTTTTGATTTGGTGTTTGAGGGCCATTAGTATGATATTTTAGTATTAGAAACACGAGAGATTGTTGTAGCATTCCAAAAACTGTATAATTGCCAAAAACCGCCAATTTTTGAAGAAGTTATGGCAGTCTGAAGTTTTGAAGTTGAAACCTTGTTTTGAGAGGTGTTTTTCTGAGTTTTGTTGGTGTTTGTCAAGCATTGATAGCTTAACAAAATAGGAGAGACAAAGACCGGTTGACTTTCAAAATTTACTAGAATATTTATTAAAATAATTATCAAGGTAACTTTTAGAAGTTACAAGAATAATTACTGGGGTAATTTTGAATATTATAAGAATATTTACTGAGGTAATTTTAAAAAATTCCTAGGGTAGTTATTGAGATAATTTTAAAAGTTACCAGGATAATTATTGGGGTAACTTTTAAGTTGTTTCTGAAAAATACCTCATTTAAAATAAATAAAAAGGGGGGATATTGCCCTAGTATATGAGAGGCTGATTTTAGTTTGGGAAGTCTAGAAAGAAGCCATTTAGAAGGGTTTTGAAGGATTCCAGTTTATTTTAGGCTCATTACTTGAACTTGGGATGTCCTAGCCTATTTTGAAGGCTTCATTTTCTGCTTTGTGAACTATTATTGATGCAGGCAGTGTAAGTAACACTATTGCTCAGCTCCATTTCTTGTCGTGGTGACAAAGTGGGAGTAATAACCCACATGGTCAAGACTTGGTTGTTCTTACAGTGAGGCTGTAGTAATGACTAGCACATTGTAAATTTGAAATTTAGGAGCCATTTTCCTGACGGTATCTTGTGGTATACCGTTAGTTCTACCCGTCCCGTGGTTTCTTATCCCTACCTTGTGACTTGAACCAATGTAGAGCCGCAACAAGATAGGCCAACGAGGAGCAATTCAACGGTGGTGTAGAAGACTCAACGTCTGAGGTTCATTCATGGTACAAACACATACCCGTGACTACGACATAGTAGAGAAGGTTGATATTCGTGGTGTTGAGGGTGAGAAAGAGCCAACCTTTCCATTTGATAGTATTGATACACCAAAAACTTGGGGGATCAGTGCCTTTGGCATCATGGAGGACCATGGTAATGGATCTATGGTTTGTGACCACTACTCAGAAAGAACTGAGGGTGTGGCCTTCAACAATTGAAAGACTAGGTTTTGATCCTGGCAGCGGACACAAAGCCAAAGTAACCCGCTGTTTAATGATTGGTGGGCTTTTGAGCAATTGCCCTCGCATCTAGAGTTTGAGGCACTACAAGTCTATGATTCTTGGTTTGAGGATCATAGAGTTGAATTGGAGGTAGAAGATTATTGGGCTCAAAGGGTCTAAATAATCACCACATGGAAGGAGGAAGCTACAATTCCAACAATTGTGGCCTTTAGGACCAGTGATGGAGATGATGAGCAGGGTGAGGAAGCTACCTCGGGCCTTGATGCAGCTCGCGCTGCACATTTGCGTTCAAGAGCCGCCACAAGTGGCACTGATGGGACCGCAGCTACATTCATCTCTCAATTGTCTCGAACTTCAACCAAGGCAATGGCCACAATGGGTCCTCCTCCTCGGTTTCATCCTCTCCAATTGTTTTTTGAACACTTGGAGATGGAATTTGGTGGCATTTGTTGAGATCGCATGTGCCACATCCAAGACTTCAAGGGTCATTGCAAGAAACACCGGTCCTATTCTCTGTCACAAATAGTGTTGCTTTTTTGTAATCTTCAATAACTTTTGAAGCATAAATCCTGTAAACTTGAAATTTTTATTGGAGATGCCTAACTTGATGATAATCATATCCTTTATTTTTCAAATAAATTTAAAAATAAATTTACATTTAAAACCCATTTTTGCTAATTTGTCACACTTAGAGGTTTAGAGTTTTTCACTACGTTGTGAGTCACTAAATTTAATGATTTGGAGCTGAAATTTTCATGTTTTATTAACACAGTAGAAAAGCATAAATCTACCAAAGGGAATCTAATTTTTTTTATTTAATGTCCTCGACATGAATGCAAATAGCACTCCCATTGCGCGCAATTTCAAAACATTGATGATGGTTCTAAGACCATTTTTTTGGTGGAATCTCATCACCATCAACTCTTCCCAAATGGACAATTTTTTAGTTTTGAAAAAAATTATTTTCCTAGTTTTTACAAATTAAAATGTCAAAGTACCTATTTTCATGAGATTTTGCACTTTTCTGGTTCACCTAGTTAGAAACTTTTTCTATGCTTTTCCTTCTTAGGGTACCTTTTTATTAAAGGTATATATATTATACATATTTTTAATATTTTTTTAAAATTGTTTTTCTAATTTTTCAAGAGTACTATAAAATCATGAGTACTGTAGCCAAAGTGTCCACAAAACGGCAGATGTTTCTTGCAATGACCCTTAAGAAAGAAATTGGAGATACTCCCCGCATCATGTATGCAAGATTGTCCAAGTTTGCTCGTGAAAGTGGAGATGCATTCACGGAGCGCCAGTTGGTGGAGCTTTACTTGGGGAAGCAAGATAAAAAGATTTGTGACATGGCACACCCTCACATGTTATATGGAGGTTGGGCAACTTTAGCTCAGGCCTTTTTTGTTGTAGAGCACTTGGACCGAGGGCTATGTGTGGASGAAGCTAGAAGATTATCATCTATCATGACTTCAACAACAAGTTAATCTAAAGCCGTTGATGGTGACTCTAGCAAGAGTCAAAGAACGCCTAAGGCCTCTTAGGAGGTTGTTATGGCCACTGAAGTGGAGGTACCAACCAACTTTCGCATGCGATGTTGAAATTGTAGGTTGTTAGGCCACAGAAAGAGAGATTGTCCTACAGATTCATCATCTGAGGGCAAAAGTGGTGGTCAATCAATTACCAACAAGGGCAATGCACCTACCACAAACAAGGGGCAACAAAAGAAGGTACAAGTTGGAGGTACACCTGCAAAGTGCACTTATGCACCTTGTAGTTGAGTTGGTCACATAGAGGAGAAGTGTTGAGTGAAGAACCCGCAATTGAGGTCCCAATTATTCACCCCACAAGTTGATCAAGAAGGTGGCTCAAATTATGGGGGAAACAATCTTGAGGCACGTATGAAAGAGTTGCAAAATACTTTAGTGTCGAAGTTCGTATTTGGCGAATGCGATTAGTTAGAATATATTAGTGTTGACATAGGCTAGATTTTTCAATTTTTTGATATAGAAATCTGGAAGTGGAAACGGAAAGGTTTATGGTAGTAGATAGACCACTTCCCGTAAATCGACTAACAAATTACGGAACTTCCATAATTACGGATCCAGTCCGAATCCGGAAATCGAGAGACGGCCGGATTCCTTAGACCTACGAATTATAGGTCCGACCTACAAAACTAGGTCACCTTTACGGAATTTATTTCCAATTTTGAGGCCGTTGCCGGAGCGATGGGTACTTAATTGACCCTCGTTTCTGTCATTTCTCTTTTTCTCCACGGAGTTTACTCCTGCGCTTGTGATATTTGAGAGAAAGAGTGGTGAGATGGAGATCGCAACGGTGGGGTTGGTGAATCCGCACGGATCCGGCCCACACTGTTAGGGTTTTTAGTATGGCAGAGAGCAGCCAGTGGAGGCATCCGGCCACAGCCCGTATGGTGTTGCCAATGTATCTGGAAGACAAAGGCAAGCGGCAGATGCTGGACAAAGACCTGGCACGGATGGGGTGTGCCGGATTGATCCGTCGACCTTGGAGTTTGAAGAATGAAGAAATGATTCAGGAGCTCATTTCCGGAGCTCCTAATCAATATGAGCTAATTGTCAGAGCCAGGAGAGAGAACTGGTCGGAAGAGGCTTGGGCGGAGGTATACGGATTTACGAAATAGGGTGCCGGATGGGCCTCTCGGACGGACAAATTCACGGCCAGAAAGTTTTCCAATCTGGCCAATGCAAAGAAGGGGTTTGCTATCGCGGACTATGCCATTGTCAGGCACAGATGGATCCTAGAATTTTTAATTCCGATCCTCTATTCGGATAAGCCGACCCGGGTTACGGTTACGGTGGCGAACACCATCTTTGGGACTTTGGAGGGGAGAGTCGTTCACTGGGAGGAGTAATCCAAGGGGTTATATACAAGCTGGCGGATAATGTTGGAAAGGCAAAACAAAGCCCCATCAGCGCCTACCTATTCCACATGTACCACCAACATGAGGTGCTCAGTCCGGATGAAATGGTGGAGTAGGAAATCGGATGCGCCCTTCTCAAATACGGGTTCCAATCAGAACATGAGAAGGAGCAACACGAGTCGGAAGAGGAGGAAATTGAACGTGTAGAGCCATTGAAGGACAAGCAGAAGCATAAGAAGCGCAAGTCAAACGACTCGAGATCACGGAAGGTCCCGGCGGAAAGTAGTCCGGATGACCCTCCGGAAAGAACCACGGCCAAGACCGGATTAGATGAGTTTTATGATGAAGGGACTAAGTGGGTAGAGAAGGCGAATGGCTACATCCAGGTGTATGCGGATATTCTCATTGAGGCAACCACCAAGTTGAAGTGTGATCCCCACGGGTTGGTGCAAGCCATCCGGAAGAGGCCATCTCCGAAACTTCTAGAAGAATGAGATTTGGAGATTGGGAAGAACCAAAAGGAGGTGGAAGAGATGCGGAACAAGATCAACTGGTTGGAGGGAGAACTTGCAGCATCCAGGAAAAGGGAGAAGGACGCGTTATATCTGGTGAAAGGATTAGGGCGGTTGATAGCGGAACCGGCGGACACCATCAACCAAGCTGCCCTATTCAGTAACCGGATGACCAAGGATGTTGTAACTGAGTCGAATGTTATCATGGTACTGGTGGACTTTTTTGCTCGGAGGGAGGTGACATTGATGGAGAGGCGGCAGTTCTTGGACCGAATGGATCCGGACAAGCCAATGGACTTCTCCGAGTTTCCGGAACTTTCGGAAGTCCATGCGGCCACTGGAAGGACTCCAACGGAAAAGCAAACCCAGCAAACAAAAGCACAAGAGTTCACACATCTTTTGTCCTAGGCGGTGCAACACAGAGAATCTGGAGCGGGTCGAGCGAGATCAAGAGCCAGTATGGAGTCAAAACAAAAGGAGAAAAGAAAGTCCATGGAGACACTTTCCGGAAGTGCCCGTCCTGCTCGACCCACTGGAGGTAGCCCGACCCAGAGCAGCAAGTTCAAACCACCGGCAGATCAGTTAAGGATGGATCTCATGGAGCGGATGGCAAAGTTGAATCCGGCTTGAACCAACTTGAATGACTTTGATCTGGGTAAAGACATTTCGGAACAACCAGACTCAAGGTTGCTGATCCGGACAGAGATTTTGTCCGATGACGAGGAAGAGGAAGATGACACCAAGATCCTCAATGAGTCGGAGGAGGGTGAATTTGAGAGCGACAACAAAACGGATGAGGATGACTTACCGCCGCTTGTGAACCAGAAGATTCAGACCCGGGCCACAACAAGGACAACTGCCTTGTCGACACCGGAAACAACTTTGGTTAAGACTTCAATTAGGATTCCACCAAATTTAATTGCAAGCGCGTCAAAGAAGACGAAAAAGGGATAGTTAGCTGTAGATTAGGTCCGGTTAGTTTTGGGCGACTTTTGGAACCGGATTGGGTTTCCGAGCTTAGGCTCGGATCCGGGTTTTATTTTTAGGCAGTTAGTTTGATTCTTCGGGGATCTCGGCAGGTCTTTTCATTGGCCACCTAGGTTTTCAGGTGGCTTATTTTCTGTTTTGGATTTGTGTTTTAAGGGCAGGCAGCCTGTTGCCTTTCCATTCCACCCTTGCATTTTATTCTATCTATTTTGTACTTCCATCAATGCTAATCTAAACCATCATTGTAAGGTTGGGTTACCTTCATCTGTGGAGTGTGTCACCTTTTACAAATTGCTTGAGTATGGACGGATGAGTTGGGAGTGAGAAGAGGGGGTATCCGGAATTGAGAGAGTTCGGATCTGTCTTTTGCATGAATGTTCGTACCGAGGGAAGGAAGTCGTGACAGAGGTCTTGAGCGTGGTACCTTTAAATTACCGGAACGGTAATCCGAGGGTTAGGTGGTGAGGGTTAGGTGGTGAGGAAGCAAATTCCGGAACTCTATAAAGTTCCGTGCAGAGAACAACGATAGCCAGTGGAAGTATCTCATACCTCAAGAGGTCTCCCAGTCACCGGAATGGCTTATGCCTCTAGAGAGCAATCCCAATACTGGTCCTATGTTTTCTTGTTCTGTTGCTGTAGTAAGGAGTGCTGGAAATGGCTCTGAGTGACCTACTGTCTAGACAGGCCATCCGGACGGCTGTGAGAGTAATTCCGGAACGGCTTACTGCTGATTCTTTTCAGACAAGTATTAGTGTATTCTAGAAGGAAACAACGTGAGGATAAAGTGGTTTGTCTCAACCCCTTTTAAAACAATCAAAGGCGACCCTTTGAGGGTAAAACAGAGGTAATATAAACCGAACCGTAAAGAGAGAACTAACCGGAAACCGTAAAGGTAACAATTTGGAATCCAACCTAGATCATTCCAGGATAAACATCTTTAGAAATTGGATAGGCAACAATCTGGAATTAAAACTGGATTATTACCGGATCAACATCTTTGGAATGGTAGGGATAACAAGTGAGGAAAAATAGATCAACATCTTTGAACCGGATAAACAAAACTTACAATGGAACACTAGAGTCTTCTGGGACGATATTCTGTGTTGATTTACATCATTTAGTGCAATAAAGGTACTTCTAGCTAGATCACATCCACGACATTTAGCATTGCTTTTTGCARCAACAACAAAGATTACACCAGCACCTTCTAATTCAAAGCTTGGATCAGATAGATTTGATTACGGTGCACTTGGTGAGGTGTTTGCAGCAGTAGCTACTAAATCACAAGCTATCTCTTTGCCAACTATACCTATGCTGGAAGAAACCACAGCCATACAAGGCAGGCCTCATGTGCGCCACAAAGGGCCTTCTGATAGCATTTGGCAATCATGATTGCCACTGACATTTGGCTTAGCGGATGTGGTGACCAATCCATCATTGACAACAATTTCCAAAGAAAAAAATTCTCCTAAAGAAGAAGACATGGTGAAGAGTTTGGCTTTCAAGCTCTTAGAGGTTCTATTATTCTCGGGGATCCAATTGCAAAGTGGAAACTTTGATGCAGCTGCAATATATCATATGGCAGGCAAGATGACGCAAGGCACAATCCAAATGCTTGCCAATGTGGCCATGAGGGAGATGGAGGAATCTTCTTTGGTTGATGGTGAAGAAGGCACAAGGAAAGATGCTACTAAGGTAGCAACAAATGCTTTACGACATTGGAAAAGCTAGTAAAAAGAATCCCCTTCTCGAGCAAAGTTTGATAGTAG
Organism: Pleurozium schreberi; assembly: GCA_006891605.1. Classification (NCBI taxonomy): domain Eukaryota; kingdom Viridiplantae; phylum Streptophyta; class Bryopsida; order Hypnales; family Hylocomiaceae; genus Pleurozium; species Pleurozium schreberi. The sequence goes on along the minus strand of VACF01001440.1, from coordinate 150,572 downwards.
CTTGAATTCAAGAGGAGAAGTTGTTGGGAGTGATATTGAGATTGCTACAAGCTTTTTGGCAACAATACCAGCTCAGTCAACTCGTGAGCGTTTGCAAGTTAAGCCAGGAGTAGTACGTTTGGCCAATTCCAGCCATGTCTTTTCAGTGGCTTGAGGTGATACACCTCAAGTGTTTCCACAAAAGGTGCTACATGATATTGATGCTCAACTAGTAATGCTAGGAAAACTTCTAGATCAGAGTGTGGGACTTTTTTCTAGTGATTTGGACCCATGTCCTAAACCACCCTAGAGTATAACTAAGTGACTCTAAAAATCAAACCCAACAGATCCTGTGAAGTAGTTAGCTGAATTACACACTTAAGCACAAATCTCACTTTTCCGGTCCTCAATTGGAAACTCAAAACACCAAAATCCACAGAAAATCTTGGACCGGATTACTTCCTTCTCGATCCTACAGACTTTTAAATTCACAAAACAACCACAACCCAAGACCCTACTACTTCCGGTCCTGGATATCACTCTGAACCAATCCAATTTGATTTTACCTTTGTTTAACCATCAGAGGGATCACCATTTTACTTTGAAAGTGGTAGGCTCGCCACTCCTTCCGTGAATTGTAGTGGTTGAAGACCCACTATCTATCTTCTAACTTCCTACTCTATTCCGATTCCGGTTTGGTCCCTCACAACACCCCAAACAATAATACGGACTGCAGGTCACTCAGAGATCCCCCCGTACGATCCACTCATATTACAACAACCTAGGTTTTTTTTCCAATATGTGCAAAGCTCAGGTGGCTACAAGTGAACCTATCCGTTCCAACACTCAAATACAGCCTTCTGTTGTTTACCAACTTGGATAATGATACCCCTCAGGAGATTAGACATTCAACCGGATTTTCCACCCAAGAATTCTAGCACGACTAAGGAAGCCCTCCCTATCTGTCTAGCCTAATCAACGGTTTTCTCACCCAAAATTAAAGACCATAGAATGCTGAGGAATTGAAATCCACTCCCAACTCTTACTACCTGCTCACATGCACATAGAATCAAAAGTACAACACCAAGGGAAGAATTCTCCTGCAAAACCGGATTGCGCCCTCCTAACTCCTCCACGTACGGCCTTGCCAAGCTTGGGGAAGACATACAAAAGAGAGAGCAAATAGAAAACACAAACGAATTTACAATGAAAAGACTCCCAGCCCACCTTGCGGGGCTGATTTAAATATTACACACAGAAACACAAAAAGGGCCAAAAGGCCCTGAAAATCCGCCTAACTATCAATCAGGATTTCCTAACTATCCGGACGGATCTGATTCCGGACACAATCCCCTTCAGTGCCAGGATTCGGAGGCAAATCCAAGTCGATGTGTTTTGCCTTGGCAGGTAGTGTTGTCTCCTTGTGCTGCTTTTTTAACTCTGGGGTCAAGAACTTTGGGTCCATGGAGATTGGCACATCCAGAAAATCTTCCGGAATTGACAAATTCGAGAGGTGGATTCCAGTCGGACAGGCTGCTTTCACCAACTTCTAACTGCATTCTTTGATCCAGTCCGCAGCCATCCTTGCCTCTTTCATGGTCTCTTCAATCGCCTTCGAGTAATCGGAGAGGATTTTGAGGATGCAGGAACCAAATGGTTTTCGCTCCTCCTTTTCATCGAACAGCTTCGCTGTGGCGAGAGATTCTCCAGTCACGCCAAAGGTAGCTGTTATCCGCACAGCTAACTTCCGGATTTCTTCAGACATTACCCGATTGGCAGCTGCGTCTTCCTTCACAACGAGGAGTTCCGCCTTCAATCGGTCCGCTTCCTCCTACAGACGTTGAATTTCTCCCTGTTGTTGCTTGTGCTTAGCCGGATCCGAGATGCATTCTGCCACTTTGCCTGGCAACAGACTATCCGGTTCAGCGCCCCCCAGCTTCCCTATTGTCACGAGGGTTCGTCGTTTAACCTCCCAATCCACTCTGACTTCGCTCAGGATTTCAATAAGGTTTTTGAGAGGACCGTCGATCTCTGAATCTTTGGATTGGGTTTGTTGCTATTGGGTGAATGCATGAAAGACCGACTGGTTTTGGTAGCGTTCACTAGTACTGGCCAATATTAGCGACCTTTTCGGAGAAAATATTTAAAAATATTTAAAAATATGGATAATTAGAATAATACTATAAATAGAATGTCACCAAAATTTGAGACCCAAGAAAAATTTAGGTCAAAAGTTATTCACAAAATAGAGTAACACATTTTTTGAAGAAAATAGACACTTTGACGTTTTAATTTGTAAAAAATAGGAAAAGAAACTTTGAAAAAAACTAAAATTTGGAAATTTGGGAGAACTTTATGATAAAGAGATTTCACCAAAATAATGATCTTAAAACCATTTTGAATGTTCAGAAGTGCGCGCGCAAAAGAGCCCTGTTACCACGCATGTAGAGGACATAAAATAATGTTTTTTTTAATTTCCTTTGGCGGATGCATGCCTTCCTAGTGTGGGAATAGACCACAAAAATTTCAGCTCTAGATCATAAATTTTGGATACTCCCCAGTACTAAAAACCCCTAAATTGCAAAGTGTGACAAATTAGCTAAATTGAAATTGAAATATAAAATGATTTTTTAAAATTTCTGAAAAATAAAGATCCTGATTGATATGAAGCTAGACATCTCCAATTAAAATCTCAAGTTAATTCACTTCATACTTCAAAAGTTATAGTGGATAACAACTCCGCCATTTCAAATGTGACGCAAAAAACGGTCGGTCTTTCATGCATTCACCCTATTCTGGTCCAGCTTCCAATCCACCCTCTGGACCCTCCCCTTGTGCTGGCTTGTGTGGACTTGGAGGAATCCCTCGCCCAAGCGGTGACGTCGTCTTCTGCCGCTTGTTCTTCTTGGCTCCTTCTTCCTCGTCATCATCGTCCTTCTTGTCTTCTCGATCGAAATTAGATTCGTAAATTATGTCCTCATCCGTTTTCGATTCACCGTACTTCAGGAGCGTCTCTTAAGTCCTGAAAGTCTTCTTCTCTGATCTTTTCAGAAGTTCGTTTTCCTTGTAGAGGTGGAAGATATAGGGGCTCACGGGTGTGGGCCTACTCTTACAGATTGTATTGAAGAGTTGGGCAACCAGATCAGAAATGATCTGGCCCCAATCAACTTTCCGGTCTCCGCTCAGAGCCCCGAAAATCAAGTTGCCTAAGGTTATTGTAACCAATGTCGGCTTTTCAAGATATAGGATCGGAACAAGAAACTCTAGCAGTCGGCGGTGTTGGTCGTCAATACAATCTTCCACTGCATATCCGTCCTTCATTTTCACCACCCCTCAGAACTTTCCCTTGATCCATTCATCCCTCCGGTTGGCCATCCCGATCTTGCCAAATCGGAAACCGTGAACTATTCTCTACATATCCTCGGTCCACTGACCGAGTACCCCTCAAATGGTGTTGTCAAACTGATTCAACATTTTCATGATAAGTTCCCCCACCATCCGCTCATCCTTAAATTCTAAGGGTTTATTGATCATCCCTGAGCATCCTATGGAGTTGAGATCCTTCATGAATTCCGTCTTCTTTAGCTCGGATGAGGGAATGAACGGAATGACCTTCTGGAGCTTTACCTCGGGATTGGAGGGAGTGGAGGTTCCTTCTCTAGACCTGTGTAGCTTAGGCATGGACACTAAACTCCTCACTAGAATCCGCTCCTATCCTAGCCGCATGTCCCGTTCCTCACAATCTCTCTCGGATTTCAACTRGACACCTGCAAAATCAACCTTACACACTCGCACTCCTCCGCTCACGCTATTCAACACGCGGAAACACTTGGTGGTGGAGAGCGGAACACGCGTAGACATTCTAGACAGCAAGGGAAAAAGAATGGAAACTGGTGGTCTCAGGCTTAATATAGCCTCAGGACTTGGGACTGGTCATCATAACCTAATCTGGTTCAATCCTTCATATCCGGTCCAACCTTAATCTGGGTTTATACTAGTTTCCATTCCAGGATATTTCAGACCGGATTTTTGCCAATTAATCCGCTATTTCAATGTTACTATTAAATTCTATTTTTCATCCGTTCCTTAACTGAATCCGGATTCTAACTGACTAGTTTTCGTTCCAAATTCTAGGTAACTTGGAAAAATCAAAATTTTATGTTGCGACACCTTTGTTATACCATCAAACGGGCCTCTTTTGATTGTTTAAAGGGGTGGGGACTCACCACTCATTTTCCTCTCTTCTTTCTAAAACACAAACACTCACAGATTAAATCATAATGACTCAATCCGGAAAATGCTCTCACAACTATCTGGATGACCTATCCAGAAAGCAGGTCACTTAGAGCCGTTTCCAACTTTCCTCACTACAACGACAAATTAGAAGACACCTGGATTCTGACCTGGGATTGCTCTCTAGAAGATAGAATGATTAGGGGGGGTTGATAGACCTTCCGGTATGAGTGGAGGATGCCTCTAGCGGTTGCTTATTTCTGCACGGAATCAACTAGATTTTAGAACTGCATCCGCACCACTAGCCAACCAAATTACCGTTCTAATAGTTGAAAGGTACCACGCGCAAGACCTCACTCACACGACTAACACATCAGTACAAACGTTCACGCAAAGTCCAACTCTGTTTCTCCAGTTCCAGATTCCCTCTCTTCTCACTTCCCTCTCATCCGTCCACACCCAAGCAAACACACGTCAAGAACTATCACAATTGAAGTCAAAACCAGCACATTTACTGATGGTTTTCAATTAAAAGTCTGGAAGTAGAAATTAGATGGCTCAAAACGCTAGGATGGAATGGAAGGGCAACATCCTATTTGCCTTTAAAAATCAAAATTGAAAACAGAAAATCAACCACCCGGAATAATAGGCGACCAATCAAACTGACAGTCCTAAAAGATCCCTGAAAGATCAAACTGATAGTCCTAAAAATATGAATCCAAATCCGGGCCCAAGCTTGGAAATCCATTCCGCATCTAAAAACAAAATCCAAACTAATTGGAAAACAAAAAATCAACTGACTACCCTTTCTTCTTCTTCTTTGAAGCGCTCTCAATAAAGCTAGCTAATGCCCTGATTGCTCAATTCACTGGAGTCGTTTCCAGGGTCAAACCCAAAGTTGTCCACTCTGCTGCCTGGGTCAGGATCTTCGGGTTTAAGGGTGGAGGATGATTGTCATCCAAATCTTTGTTGTCCTCCAATTCATCCTCCTCTGACTTGTCAAAGATTTAGGTGTCATCTTCCTCTTCCTCCTCATCTGAAGCTTCAATCCGGACCGGCAGCTTCGAATCCTTCTGTTCCGGTGAATTTTTTTGCATGTAGTCAAATTGCTCCGGATAATCCTTAGCCGGATACACCGTCCCCAACCAAGTACGGAGATCCAACTTGGTAAGTTAGACTCAGGGTTGCACGGACGTCCAACATCCACGTCCGCTAGTCCTACAACGTCGGGAGACATAGACGGACGGGCTGTTTAGCGAACAGGCCCCGTCCGCTAGACGGGTGGACCAGCGGACGGACGGAGGCAGGGTTTAGGGGCAAGGCCCTTAGGCCCTTAACCCTTAAAGAACTTAATCCATTCATCCATTGTGAAATGATCAAACTTCCTATTTGAGCTAAATTTGGCTTTTTAAATTGTGTTCAAACAACAATCTTGTATTTTTATTACTCTGCCAAGCATGGGAAAACATACAAAAGAGAGAGCCAAAAGGAAACACAAGCAAGTTTGCAAGAAAAAGACTCCCAGCCCATCTCGCAGGGCTAAACTAAATACCAACTCAAAAACACAAAAGGGCGGCGAGGCCCGGAAAATCCGCCTAACTATCAGCCTGAAATCCTAACTACCCGGACGAATCCGGTTCCGGTCCTAACTGCCTATCATCAAAATCAAAACCTACTCCTCAGCTTCCCTAATAACTGAACCTGTTGAAGTCCGTATTCGGCGAATGCAACAAGTTAGGATTCGTTTGTGTTGTTATAGGGTAGATTTTTCAAAATTTTAGAATAGAAATCCGGAAGTAGATACAAACATAGTTCCGGAAGTAGTTAGAAGACACTCCGGAAACATGTGGGTAATTACGGATTTTCCGTAATTACAGATCCAGTCCGGATCCGAAAATCCGACGGAAGCTGGATTTCACAGACCTACGAAATATAGGTCCGACCTATAAAACTAGGTCCCCGTTACGGAATTTATTACTAGTTTGGGAACCATTGCCGGAGCACTGGGTACTTAACCGTCCCTTGTTTCCGTCATTTCTCTTTTTCTCCGTGGAGTTTACTCCTGCGCTCGTGATAGTTGAGAGAAAGAGTGGTGAGATAGTGATCGCAACAGTGAGGTTGGTGAATTCGCACGGATCCGGCTCACACTGTTAGGGTTTTTGGTATGGCGAAAGGCAGTCAACGGAGGCATTTGGCCACAGCCCGTATGGTGTCGCCATCCTATCCGGAAGACAAAGGCGAGCGGCAGATGCTGGACGAAGATTTAGAACGCATGGGGTGCGTCGGACTGATCCGTCGGCCTTGGAGCTTGAAAAATGAAGAAATGATTCAGGAGCTCATTTCCGGAGCTCCTAATCAGTACAAGTTGACGGTGCGGGCCAGAAGAGAGACTTGGTCAGAGGAGGCTTGGGCGGAAGTTTACAGATTTCCAAGACAGGGTCCTGGATTAGCCTTTCGGACGGATAAGTTCACAGCCAAAATATTTGCCCATCCGGCTAACGCGAAGGAGGGGTTCGCTATCGCGGACTGTGCCACCGTGAGGCACAGACGGGTTCCAAAATTTTTAATTCCAATCTTGTATCCGGAAAAGCCAACCCGGGTTACGGTTACGGTGGGGAATACTATATTTGGGGCTCTGGAAGGGAGAGCTGTTCATTGGGGACGAGTAATCCAACGAGTGGTGAACAAGTTGGCGGATAATGTTGGAAAGGCAAGAATGAGTCCGATCAGCGCCTACCTATTCCATATGTACCACCAGAACAATGTGCTCAATCTGGATGAGATAATAGAATACGACACTGGATGCGCTCTCCTTATATACGAGCTTCAGTCAGAGCACGAGGAGGAGCAGCAGGATTCTGAGCCTGAGGAAGTGGATCGGGCAGAGCCGCTAAAGGATAAGAGGAAGGGTAAGAAGCGGAAATCCACGGATCCGGGATCCCGGAAAGCCCTGACAGAGAGCAGTCTGGATGACCCTCTTGAAAAGCCAGAGACCGGAACGGAGTTGGACGAGTTTATGACAAAGGCACCAAGTGGGTGGAGAAGGCAAATGGGTATATCCGGGCATACGCGGATCTCCTCATCGATGCAACTAATGAGTTGCAGTGTGACCCCCACGGATTGTTACAAGCGATCCAAAAGCGGCCTTCACCGGAACTTCTCGAGGCACGGGACCAAGAAATTGTGAGACTCCGGAAGGAGTCGGAAGTCATGCAGATCAAGATCAAATGGCTGGAAGGGGAGTTGACCTTCTCCCGGCAGAGGGAGAAAGACGCATTGCACCTTGTGAAGGGGATAAGCAGATTGGTGGCGGAACTAGCGGATATCATAAACCGGGCCGCCTTGTTCACCAACAGGATCACTAAAAATACAGTAACTCGGTCAAAAGTCATCACGATACTAATGGATTTCTCTGCCCGAATGGAAGTAACGTTGACGGAGATGCGGCGGCTGTTAGATCGGATGGATCCGAACAAGCCAATGGACTTCAACGAGTTTTCGGATCTTCCGGAAGTTCCTGTAGTCACCGGAACGACCCCGACGCAGAAACAGACCCAAACTTTGGGAACGCAGGAATTTACGACCCTCCTATCCAATGTGGTGGAACCAAGGGATCTTGGGGTGGGTCGTACAAGCTCAAGGGCCAGTAACAAGTCTAGTCAGAAGGGTAAAGGGAAGTCCATGGAGACGCTTTCCGGAAGTATTTGCCCTGGCCAAACTTTAGGAAAGAGCACGACGCAGAGCAAGATGTTTTGAACACCACTAGATCAATTGAAGACGGATCTCGTGTTGCGGATGGGCAAGACAAATCCGGCTCGGGACCATCCGGAGGATTTTGATATGGGGAAAGACAACCCGGATCTACACGATTCAAGGCTGCCGCTTCGCACGGACATTTCATCTGAGGACGAAGAGGAGGATAATACGAAGATCCTCAGCAAGTCGGAGGAGGAGGAGTTCGACAGCGACAACGAAACGGACGAGGATGCTTCACCACCTCCGGTGAGCCGGAAGATTCAAACCCGGGCCACCACCAAGACGACTCCTGTGTCGTCACCGGAAACAACTCCGGTGAAGGCAACAACCCGGGTGCCTCCAAGTTTATTGGCGAGCATTTCAAAGAAGACCCGGAAGAGTTAGTTAGTTTGTAGTTCAGAATTTGGTTAATTCCGGACTTCTCTACGGAACCGGATCGGATTCCCAAGCTTGGACCCGGATCCGGATTTTATTTTTAGAAGTTAGTTTGAAATCTCGGAAATCTCAGCAGGTCTTTTCATTGGCTGCCTAGGTTTCTGGGTGGGCTTGTTTCCTGTTTTTGATTTTGGTTTTAAGGGCGAGCAGCTTGTTGCCCCGCCATTCCCACCTTGCATTTTTATCTATCTATTTTGTATTTCCATCAAGGCTAAATCTAAACCATCAGTGCTAAGTGCTGAATTGTTTTCATTTGAGGAGTGTGTTGCATTTGCCCGGATCACTTGAGTATGGGTGGATAAGTCAGAAGTAAGAAGGACGGGGAATCAGGAATTGAGCAAATTTAAGTCTGTGTTTTGTGAACGTTCGTATACTGAGCGAATAGAGTGGTAACCGAGGTCTTGAGCGTGGTACCTTTGAACTACCGGAACGGTAATTCGGGTAGTGGTGGAGAGAAGGCAATTCCGAAACAAGATGAGTTCTGTGCGGAGATCAGCGACCGCCTGAGGAAGTTCCCCCATACCGGAAGGTCTGCCAGTCTATGGTACAGCTGTTCCTTCTAGAGAGAAATCCTTGGACGGATCTTGAGTGTCCTTGATTCTATCATTGTAGTGAGGTGTGCTGGAAACGGCTCTAAGTGACCTACTGTCCGGATCGGACATCCGGATAGCTGTGAGAGGAGTTCCGGAATGGCATACTGCTTTTTGCTTTACATTGATGAATATTAGTGAACTTTAGGAGGAAACTGTATGTAAACAAAGTGGTGAGTCCCAACCCCTTGTAAAACAATCAAAGGGGACCCTCTGAGGGTAAAACAGAGGTAACAAAAACCAAGTTATTAAAAGGGTACCAACCAGAAACCGTAAAAGAAACAATCCGGAATCCGATCCGGATAAATACTGGATCCGTATTTGTGAAGGATTAGAGTAAAGAGAGAGAGAAGAAGGTAAAAATCTTAAAACCGGATAACCGAAACTTACAACAATACAACTAGAGTCTCCTGGGACGATATTTTGTGTCATCTTACCCCATTTTTGAAGGTAAAGATACTTATCGCTAGATAACATCCACGACAGAACCAATGGTGGGATCGTCTACTTCATCCGCATCCATCTCTTCAAATGTCTCAGCCAACACACGGATGCAAGCACTGCCAGCATCAAGATCCGGTCCATGAGCAGCTGGTGGCGAGTCCAAGTCGATAAGATCCGTTTCAGCCATTGGACTCTTCACCCTCGACTGTTTCTTGGACTCCGGAATTGGATACGCTCCTTCCAAGTTAATCCGTACATGGAAATCACTCGGAACGGACAAATCCGAGAGATGGATTCCGATTGGGCAGTCCATTCTGACTATCTTTTTGTTGCACTCCTCGATCCGTTCCACCAACTCTTAGAAGTCCCGCATCGTCCCTTCGATGTTCTCCGAGTAATCCAAGAGGATTCTCACAATCCGGGAACCGGAAGGTTTCTTCTCCTCCAGTTCTTCGTATAATTTGGCCCGCCTTCCTTGAACCCGTATATCTTTCTCCACATCTCCTCTGTCCACTGATCCGGCAATTTCCGGATGGTGTTGTCGAATTGATTTGCCGTCTTCCCGAGAAACTCTTGCACCATCCACTCCTCTCGAAAACCCTAGGGTTTGTTGATCAAACCCAAACATCCCATCGTCTCTAGGTCCTCTATGAGCTCGGTCTTTTCCGGTTCATCCATGGGGATAACCGGAACGACCCTCCTCAACTTTACCTCCGGATCGGTCGGAGTGGTGCTACCCGGTCTCTGTCGACGCAGGATAGGCATGGACACTAAACTAACCTCACAGGTATCCGCTCCTAACCTAGCCGCATGTCCCGTTCCTCACACCTCTCTCCAATCTCAACCGGAACCTGCAAAACAACCTTACATACACTCACAAATCTTCTCTCTCTTCCACTTAAGACCGCCCAAAAACACAAAACGCTTGCAGTCGGGAAGCGGCACAGTTCGCGGACTCCATAGACAGCGAAGGAAAAAGATTGAACACTAGCAGTCTCTGGCATAATATAGTCCTCGGACTCAATCCGGTCTGTTCTTTTTATCCGGTCCAACCCTAATCTGGGTTGGGCAAGATTCCAGTCCTAGGTACTTTGGACTGGATTCTGCTAGAGCCTTCACTACTTCAATGATTTTCCTAAATTCTATTTTTCTGCTGTCCATTAGTTAAATCCGGATTCCAACTGGCTGGTTTCCAGTCCAAGATCTAATTAACACAGAGAAACCAAAAATTTAGGTTGCGACATTACCCCTTCTTCATTTGTGAGCGTCCTCGCGAACATTATTCTTTCTCATCTGAAGAAGTAACCGGAGTGTACTTCTTCACTCTAGATCCGTTTACCCAGGTGTCGAGCCATTCACCTTGCAAGTTTTCAAGTTGCAGGAATCCGTTCTCAAACACCTAAATAACTTGGAAAGGTCCCATCCACCTGGTAAGGCTTTATTCGTTAAATTGAGACAAATGGGTCATTTTGAGACTTTAGAAAAACAAGTATAAGGCATCTTGCGGTGCAAAGTTGTTGAACTCTAAGATAAGTTGTTGAACCTCAATTTACATCGAAGATGGGAAGGTTTTAGAGAGGTAGCGTTGTATCTGGTGACATCAAACAAGCATGTGAATAAGAGACAGCGTGGCACGTAAACAATGAGTATGTAGAGAAACAATTGATTTCTTCATTCCATCCGCCTTGTGTACTCATGACTTTGAATACAAAAAAAACGTGTGCTCGAACTTTACTTCAAGCATTTTGCTTTCTAAAAATAGAATTCTTTGTTATGGGTAGTGAGGGAAGCTTTGGTGTTTAGCCATTTGCATTGGTTTTAGAGTTGTTCTTAGCTAACTCAAGTGCTTTGAGCTTTGCCAGCCCCCTGAAAATATCCTCGCGCAGAGAAGGACGGAACCGTCCACTCTCAGAGTCTGCTGAGTTGTACAAGCTCTGACTCAGAGATTTCCGATCCTTGCGCTTAGTCTTCCACGTGATTGTAGGAACGTCAGCATTCGAAAGCAACTTGCATCCTCGAGGAGCCTGCGTGGGCAGCGACAAACTCGTAGACTGTGTATACAGAATTCCTAATCCAGTGGATTTGGATCTGGAGGCGCGCCGCTACTCCCTGAGAATTCTTTGTCGGAAGAGACTGTCCGCAGCAGGCGACCTTCTCGCCCTCGTTGACTGCGTCGGCCGAGGTTGCTTATCCTCGAGCCGAGGGGACTGCCTTTCAATGGATGACTCACATTGGGCCCTCTTCCCTTCATGCCTGTGTGGGGGGGGATTCAATTCGACCACAGCTTGCGGGGCCGACTCGGGAGCTCCGTCATCACCTCGAGGATGCTCCATTTCTCTTGCGACGGGAAGGTCCAGTCTGCAGTTCATCGGCCCCTCCGTCCGCGGAGTCGGAGAGAAGGATTGCCCTCGACTCGAGGATGGCCGTTTCAAGGGCGACGGAGAGCAAATGGGCGTCTCGAGCGGTCCCCGACTTGGGGGACTGTCCACGGCCCCGTCTTCCACATCCCCCTTGAAAAAGTCGATGGCCGCTAACGCGGCGTCCGCCGCGGACCGCATCATATACGGCTTCGATTTTGGGGCCGTCCCGCAACTCCCTCCCCTGGAGTTGGAGGTGGCTGAGAGCAACTTCTCGGATCCGGGGAGCAAGCTCCTCGTCATGCCTTGCCTTGCAAGGGGGGCCTCCACCTGCAGTAAGTTGGAAATCCAGCAGCTCAATAGACATTATGTTTGGATCCGATGATGATGTGAAACATCCATCCACTTAGAAGATAAGAGGCAATCAATAGTATGAAGAGGGCATTCACTAGGAAACGCAGACGGAGATAGACACGTATTTCAAAAGTCATCCATTTATTTCCTCGAATGTCATCGTTCTATTTACAAATGAATGCAACATAGACATTTACATAAATATAAACACGGCTAGTCAGTTCCCAACGTTGCTCGCACGAAAAATCTACTTCCTACGACGAGTCCCAGGTTCTATGACTAAACCTAGCCCCGGCAACTCAAACCGGGTCATGAGGTTTTTCGCCGACTCCTGCATCCCCACCACCATAGATTGGAGGAGGTCATCAGATGCTTCGAGCGGTCTTTTGCCAATGCGATTGGCCTCTACGTACTCCCTCATATGCCCCCGCGAACAATCCGCGTGAAGACGCCTAAGCCACGGTAGGAGGTTCCCCAAGAGAAAATTGTCCCTCCGTTGGATGTGGTTCCAGGAGTCTAGGAATATGGCGTTACCCCTCTCATTGCAGACACTCTTCTCGGGAGAGTTGTCAATGAGGAGCGTGTTATCAGGAGAGAAGGACGTCCCCCCGCTAGGATTGGAGAACAACTGCTCCAACAGAACCTTAAGGAGGGTATACTTTTCCCCCCGCACATGAAAGACGCCCTTCGACCTCTCTATCTTTTTGCACTGCTCTTGGGCGAGTATATCGAAGGGTGCCTTGGACTTCGGCGATGGGTACTACATTGTACTTGAACATGGACGTCCAAACTACAATCCTGTCCGCGAACTCGGTGACCTCTAGCAAGAACTCCGCTACATTCTGCCGAGCGAAGACAGCCTTTGGTCCGATGATTGTGGAAACCCTATGGCAGAGAACATTGTCTTCAAGCTTGTAGGGTCTCATTTTTGCGGCATATGTTTTCAGCGCGCATTGACACAAGATGCCGTTAAGCTCGAAGACAATGTTCAGCCACTTCCTCCTCGGTTGGGATCCTACATGCGAAGTATCCCTCGGCATGATCTCTCTGCGTCCCTCCGACTCTACCTGATCATATCAAAACAACATAGAAATAGGGTTACATGTTTGAACGCAGAAGTGGGTGAGCCAGAGAGTGGAGGAAAGCCTTGCATTCCTCTAATGGATTGCGGGCTCCCGTTAAAGAGTGCTTTCACTGGAATTGGGCGGCACACGTTTTTATGTTCTTTTAGCTAAGCACAAAAGACACCGGAAATATGAATACAATTAGACAAGGAATCCAGCCATATGTCAAAACGCGCGTATTTTTATTTACATGGTTTGAACTATAATACATTTTGGAAAAATTCATTTTTAACTGAAGTCGAAAACAGTCCGCAATAATTTCTATGGTACACTAGACTACAGACATCACAGGCATCGACGGGGTCGCCGTTAGCATCGAGAATTCTAAGTTTTGGTCATGCCATCCTGTCAAGACGAATGAATTCAAATGAGAGTCCACACCTATAACGCAATGGAAGTCCTTCAGACAACTACACAGGCATCCATGACCCAAGTTTCAAGGCCTTAGTCAAAATTATACGGATCAGACTTATTTATCTGTGACTAACCAGCCACCAGCTTTGGAATCGCCTCCTGCACTGGTGTCGTGGTGGGCTGGTCATCCACCTCCATCTCCGCGACATTCTCTTCCTGACCATCCCCGTAGTCTACCATCTCCTCATCGGGACGTTCCTCCGCTTGTTGAGAGGTCCGACAGACCTCCTCAGAACCACCAGCAGCGTTAATTCCAGGTCGCTCCACCGCCACATCCACTTGACACACTACCTCGGACTCCCTAGCCTGGCTATCTTCGACTCAAAGACGGTTGCCTGCACGTTTAGGCGGCTCTGAGATCTCTGCCTCCCCTGAAGGCTGCGGCACAACTACCTCAAATCTGGACTGATCAGGAGACCGCACCAAAGGTAATTGCGACGCTGGGGTTGATGGAATCTGGTCTACTTGTGCCACAGACACCAGTTCCTCTGGATCCTCGACTCGAGGATGCGGATTGGTTGGTTGGAGAAGAGATTCTTGTGGATGAGCTTGCTGTGGTAAGGGCATGGGACTGGCCTGCGCCTGAGTCGACTTGATGGCGTTCACCATCGCCAGGAGCTCGACAACTTGACTTTCAAGCGAAAAAGTCTTTTTCTAGGACTCCTCCTCCATCTGCATCAGTCTAGTCTGGGCTGTCTTAGTGCTCTCCACCGCCTCCGCGAGGGCCTTGTCCTTTGCTTCCTTCTCCTTCTGCCTTGCAATCCGCTTGTCCCGAGTTTCCTTGTCGATTGCCTACCAATCCTTCTCCACCTTCACGATGGTCTCGTCCCTTGCACGTACCGGCTTCATCTCTACGGGCCTCGGGACCCCGTCCGCATCCTCATCATTGTAGGACTCGTGGGGTTGGTCGATCTCCTCATCATCGCTGACTATGATGATCACTCCTTCATCCGGCCCGGATGGTTTTGGCTGCGATTACTGGACAACCAGGACATTTGCAACTGCATCAACCTATGCAGATGGGCCTTACGACTCGTGCGCAGATGGCTATTCCGCTCGCCGTGCAGACTCACGCTGGAGTTGATCCCACTCCTCATTCATTTCGATGTCCTCATCTAGGCCTTGGGTCGGCCGGACAGTCTGGGATTCATCCTGCCAAATGAGACGCAGACGGTTTGCAATGGACTTGGCGCTGTCGTTCTTCCAAGGGTAGTAGCCGGCGTTCACAAATTCCTCGTTGAGGGATTCTACTTGCGATCCCTCCAGGAAGCTCATGAGATACTCGAGGTCAAACTTTCCATGGTTGGAGTTGACGTCAAGAACGATGGAGTGGCTGTGCCTGCCTGGCTTTCCGTTGTCATCCACCTCTCGCAGGACTATCACAACGTAGTCATCGCGGTGATCTTCAATCACCGTAACCTTCTCGTTCATGTTCCACGGGAGGTACGCATCCTTTCCTTCGACTTGATATCTGAGGTGCACGAAGTCCTTCCATCAATTTACACCGAAACTCCAGGATGCGATGTGCTCCTTGAATTCCCACAACGTCCCGTAGGTTTCCTACATCTCCTCGAAGAACGGCTTGTGGAGCAACGGATTTATGAACAGCTCCAAGTGGTTCTTCGTAGTTGCGTAATCGTATTCATCGTCTTGGGCCATCTTTGATGTTTTCTAGGGACAGCAATGGCAAGTGTCAGAATCCTATCTTCGACTCGAGGATAAACTAATTTTGCAATAACCTCAAATGAGGTACTCTTTGAATTCATTCCTGCTACCCCTACAGTTAGATGGGTTACTTTTTGTCTTTTGTTTTTGGTGACTTTCGATATTTGTTAGTGGATATTTCAAATTCATTTACTCTTGTATCTTCGAGTCGAAGATACGTATATATTATGTCTAATTGGAAGGACGTTGATTRTTGGTATTAACATCTTTTTGGCTTCTGGTGTTAGGATTATATATGCTTTTCATCTAAGTTTGTTTATAATGTATCCTCGAGTCAAGGATAAATTTTTATTATTTTATTTTCTTTCGGACATTTTACTCTTTCTTGTCAGTATTTAGAGGGCTGAGTCTTTCCAGCTCTTGCCATATGTGTTTTCTGAATTATCTTCGAGTCGAGGATGCCTACTTTTTCTATTATTATTTGAAATTCTTAATATTTCTCTCTTGTTTATGGGCCTTTAGATGTTTTTCTACTGAAATGATTTACTAAACGGGAATGAAGTCCTTTTCCTCGAGTCGAGAATAAGGATTTTACACTATTGGAGGTATCCTCGAGTCGAGGATATGCTGAGCGTTGTCTTAAACCCTAATATTCAGCTGAAAACCCTAATTCCACTGTTGGAAGGCAATGTTCTTGAATCCCATTTCCATGGTGCAAAACAGAAACTAATAACACAGTGAGGGGTTTCAAATTCCAAACCTGTCACAAAAATGTCTTGCTGGGTTGTTGAAAACCGTAATCCGCAATGTCCGTATTCAAACTGCATAATTCAAAAGAAGGCACAATTCAAAACAAGGAACAATTGCAGTCTGAGATCTGAATGCAATGTAAAGTAATGAAACAGAATTTAGTAACAATCGAAACTTCTGAACTCCAGGAACTGATGAAATCCAATGCCGTAAATTTAAACAAGGAAAGATACACAAACGCACCGCAAACGAACTAAAAATCGAATGCAGTGAACAACCGACTCAGAACTGGTACAAACAAGGGGAATCCGACTGTTTAATTAGAACAAAGCATTGCGATGGTCCCTGCGGACGTTGACGCACTGTGATTTTTGCCCAGTTCTCCGAATGTAAAAGTGAAGAAATTCAACCAAGCGCAGCTAAACGACGGGAATAACTATGACTCTCTTAAGGTAGCCAAATGCCTCAGCATCTAATTAGTGACGCGCATGAATGGATTAACGAGATTTCCACTGTCCCTATCTACTATCTAGGGAAACCACAGCTAAGGGAACGGCTTGGAAAAATCAGTGAGGAAAGAAGACACTGTTGAGCTTGACTATAGTCCAACTTTGTAAAATGATTGAAGAGATGTAGCCGCAAACTTACCAAAAAGAAACCGAAATTCGATCATCGTGCGCTCTCATCTAGTCACGCAAGCACGATAGCCTTCACGTTGCACAAGAAACGCAAGACAAACAAGGAAAAGCAGGAAACAACAGAAGTCGCGCGCGCTAAATCACAGGAAACGGAAAAGCGCAGTGCACCCTAAACCCTTGCCACCGCCAAACAAAGAAGACGACGACCCTCCGACACTGACACCAAGCCTACAACCGACCCAAACC
This sequence comes from Pleurozium schreberi, assembly GCA_006891605.1. Taxonomy (NCBI): domain Eukaryota; kingdom Viridiplantae; phylum Streptophyta; class Bryopsida; order Hypnales; family Hylocomiaceae; genus Pleurozium; species Pleurozium schreberi. The sequence continues at coordinate 133,587 of VACF01001440.1, read as the reverse complement.
TGCCGACTCGAACCGGACGATCCGAACCTACTGAACCGGCCGACCCAAACCTACCGAACCGAACCGGCTGACCCGAACCTCACACCAAGACTACAACCAAACCTACCCGAACCAAACCTGCACAAAACTGGCCATCCCCGAGCCTCAACTGACCCCAAACCAAACCGAGGCAGTCCCGAGCACGCACCGAGCTTGCACTGAACATACCCCAACCCTGCACCGACCCTGCCCCAAAGTAACCCTAAATCCTGGAAACGAATGCCGAACGTACACTAACGTTGAAGCAAAAATGTGGTGCCAATTTAATTGAACCCGTAAATGTCCAAGATATCCAAATGTGGTGCAAACAAAATTCATTCCCTAACTAGTTTTCTAATTTTAGTATTTTGCATTTTTCGATAAATKCCTTCTAAAGTCTACATTCATTATCTATAATTCAATCTGCAAAATATATGGCTAAAAATTTCCTACTGAAGGTTTTGTGCAAGGGTACCAATCATATGTAATCTTCACTTTTTGTAGTGTTGAGGAATTTTAGAAATGAGCCTTGAATACACTAAATCGGGTAGACCAAAATTCCATAACAAATTCATTCAAAAGAAAAGTAGAAGACATTTTGAAAAAAGCTTTAAAAAGCTTGTAAAAACCGAGTTATAAATGGATTGCCCTATAACCTCATATATTTTGACTCATGAACTTTTTAGAATCTCCATTGTAGATAGTCAAGTTGATTGGAATATTTTAGTTCCCACATGTTCTTGGCATTGACATTATAATATTTGAACTAACAAGTGAAATTGTTGTGTTTTTCTTTCCCAATGTAATTTCTGAAATGTCCATTTCAAAAATATACCGTGACAATTGATTTCAAAAAAATTGATATGATTGATCAGAATGTTGTTCTTTGGTTCAAGTTAGAATAAATTTGTAGAAGTTGAAAACATGTTAATATGAGCGTTAAAGGTTTTAACACATTTCACAATTCACATTTCACAATTCAGTTTGTCTTTAACTTTTGCAAATTCTTTGGTGCCAAGAATACTTGACTCGTATGAAGTTGTGCTACTTTCTAAGTATTTTTGTGCCAATAATAGTTAAAAAGTACCATCAACTAACCCTAAACTTTTATTATACTTTTTCTATTAAGGAATTTACAGAAATCAAGGTTCTGGTCACAATACAATATAGTAGGGCTTTTTGTAATACACTATATGACTTTCAAATACAATAGCCTTTTGCCAAAAAAAATTAGTATTTACGAATTCTCTATTACAAATGTTACAAGATATTTTGAGAAACTAAAAATGATGCGTTTATTTTTAATAAATGCCCTTGAATTGCATATTTTTGTAGTGACAAATTTCTTAGAATGAAGTGAAGTTCTATGCACTGAAGGACTTCTAAGCACTATGGCAGGTTCTGCATATTCATGAATCATTTGAATGTTATAGTGTAAGTTGCAAAGCACAAGTCATAGTGTTTTATTTTTGTTTCCTATGTGACCTACATTAGAATTAAAATGTGCCGTGTTAGTATTTTAAAAAATTGAGAAAACTTATTACAACAGAAGCTTCACATATTGATCAACTTCAGAATAATTTTTAGAAGATATTAAAAATACTTTGGCATGTCCGAGTTGAACTATTACAATTAAACTAAGGCTTTTTCACAATGGAAGATAATTCAAATTTGGGTTTAGGATTTAGGGTTTAGGCTTTAGGCTTTAGGGTTAAGGTTTAGGGTTTATGGTTTACGGTTCAAATAGAAGAGCAATGACATGGTTAAGTACAGTCATTGTAATTGATTGTTTTAGAAATTAAAGGGGTGCATTTATAAATTCTTCTATTATTGAGGTAGTGAAAATAGATTAACTTTCTCATTTTTTTTTCACGTCAATTTAAGGAGTGACAATTGTAATTAACAATTAATCAAAGTCTTTGTCAAGGGCCATCTTCTACAATTAGACGTATTTTTCAAACTAAAAATTTCGTTGCCTCGTAAAGAGTTTTCATTCATAGAAAATTGGATTCCACTATCTAATTTTTTTTTCCAACTTGTATGTATATGTTTTCTATTTCAAAAAGAGGTTAAGGTTGGTTTTTAGATGGCATGGTTCTTGTTAAATACAGTGACTGTATTTTATTCACTTTCATGAAGTTTGGAATATAATATCGACATCTTTCTGTAATGTCGACAACTGTAGTTCATGAATTATCTTCGACTCGAAGATAGCCTGGTCTAACATCCAATCCTGAAAATACAATATTATCAATGCGTCTTCTTAAGAATGACTCAATTTGTGCTATTTTCTCCCGTGTGATGGAACCCAAACATTATCTTCGAGTCGAGGATAATGTAGTTTGTTAGTAATAGCATTCCTTGCAATTTTATGACTATCTTTTAGCTGACTATCTTTTAAAAATATAATCGTGTTTATGTACTAGATATCTTGGTAGATCTCCTATTCTATCTTCGACTCAAAGATAGCTGTTGGTATTCATCCATGGTGTTCGTCGTAGCAATGGCATTCCCCCTCTGTCGATGGTATGATTCGTTCTACCCTTGCAAATTTGTTGTAGTTGGTTTTAGAGAAATGGTGTATCCTCGAGTTGAAGATAAGGTTCATGAGATATCTTCAAATCAAAGATATTTTGAGGAGTATTTTGCTAATCTGGTAGAGGTTGTAATGTCTTAGAGTATTTTCGAGTTGAAGATACTGAGAATTGGAACCTTGAGTCTTCAGTGCATTTCTGTTTGGTAATTTGGCACATGATGGGAATCGATGCTCCATGTAAATATGGATGCATCACGTATTCACTGACTGAGTACTGACCGTGAAGTATATAAACTGGATGTTCTACCTTGATCAATTCACTGAAAAAAATGTACAGTCATTTTATTTTCTTTCAGGTTATCTTCAACTTGAGGATATCGATTTCTCGGTAATATTATACTCCTTCAAAATGGATCTCTATGGTCCTGAAGAGTTTGAAAATCCAGTGCCTACATTACCCCCTGGTGTTGCTGTATGTGATGGAATCCCATGCGAGAAGTGGGTCAGAAAAGCCGTTACTGTCACTGATGAAGCAGGGAATGACGTTGCAAATGGAGTCTGTCAAAATGTTGATCCTGAGCTCGTCATCGACATGGACGGGAAGCCAATGGGTGACGATAGAGTCGCCATTCAAATTGCGGAGTCTCTATGTGAGGATGTAGTCTCGTCCTCTTGGATGTGGTCTATGCACTCATGGAACATCAAGCAAGTGTTTTTGAATGGTGTCAGCCTGTATGATCATGACTAAACTCATATTTACAACACGGCCATCAGGGCCTTGAGTCGAAGAGTTCGTAAAGGGATTCGCTCGTACGAAAGCACTCGTGAAAGGATAGAACCTGTGGAACCTCCAAAGAGAGATGCCCTTTTGACTACACAGTCAATCGTGGAAGTCTCTACTAAATCATGTTGTGAGCATAATTGCTGCAAGCCTTTTTCACGTGGTCAAATCCATGCTATACGGACTCAATTTCATGTACGTGATGGATTTTATGAACGCAAGAAGACACTACTGGAGGTGCATAGGCAAATCCACAAGGACAATCATGGCAAGGAGTGGATAACCTTGAAAGGAAGGGAAGTGTGTCCGCAAGTGTGGTGGATCATTCATGGAATTGCCAAACCTACCTTCTACAAGTACAAGGGAGAGGCCAACACAAGGAAACAAGCTGAGGTGCATGGAAATTTGGGATCCAAAAAACCTCGTACGCATACAGTGCAAGCGATTGCCACGCTTCAGACACTCATTGTGGGTGACGTTGACAAGATGCCACACAAAACAAGGACATTGGAGTCTGGAGAGAAAACCCCTGCAATGGTTTTGCCTTCCGCTTTTCGTTGGAATGACCAATTAGGAAAAATCACCAGTCTAATGCAAGTTTCAATTTACAATCCATTTTGTCTAGCGGCTTGAGCAACATTCGCCGTGCTTCTTTCCCTGAATTTGCACCAAAGGCTCATGGGGACACATTTGCAAGGTGTGGACAATGCAATACGTATAAGCAATTGAGGAGTGCATGTACTCCACTTTCGGAGTTGCAAGATAAGTGGAGAAATCTTCTGAATACCCACATTGTGGGACAAAGGGCACATAGAGAACTCTACTACGGAAATCGGGAGATATCCAAGAAATATCCAGAAAAGATGTTGTGCATTATCCATGACAAAATGGATCTCTCGAAGACTGCTTCGCCACACTTTTCTCACAAGACAAAAGTCACAGATTCCTTCATGAAAATGCCTGTTGCTGTTACGGGTATGATTGTTCATGGTCATGGCAATGTTCGGTATGCACACTATGGTGTGGACATCTTCCCAACGGATTCTAATCATACCATTGGATCCATTGCAAAGTTGTTGCGTGATCTTGAAGAACCGCCAAAGAATTCATCACGACAATTATTTTTTGTAGAAGACAATCAATCCACACTCACGAAGGCGTTGCTGAACAATTCGGAGATGTGCTTGGATTCCCTTCATCCACCTCCAAATGAATCGCTTCCAGCTCACCCACTCCCACCAATATTAACTTTGCAACTGGACAATGCGTCCGGAGACAACAAGAATTGATAGGTTTTTGCTTTTTGTTAGTTTACAAAGGCATTTTCCGTGAGGTATACATCAACTTCCTCATTGTACGGACAAATCCGAGAGATGGATTCCGGTCGGGCAGTCCATTCTGACTATCTTTTTGCTGCACTCCTCGATCCGTTCCACCAACTCTCAGAAGTCCCGCATTGTCCCTTCGATGTTCTCCGAGTAATCCAAGAGGATTCTCACAATCCGGGAACCGGAAGGTTTCTTCTCCTCCAGTTCTTCGTATAATTTGGCCCGGGCCAAAATTTCCCCTTTAATCCCCACTGTCTCAGTGATCGGGTCCGCCAAAGTTCGGATCCCTTCAGTGGCCTCCTTCCGGTTCGCAGCATCTTCGTGTACCACGTAAAGTTCCGTCTTTAGCTGCTCGTTCTCCTCCTTCAGTTGCTGGATCTCCCTCTCCAATTCTCTCTTTCTAGCCGGATCCGCGATGCACTCTGCGATCTTCTCCGGTAAGTTGCGATCCGGTTCTGCCCCCACCAATGTGCCGATGCTGGCGAGGATACTCCGCTTATCCTCCCAGTCTATCCGGATTCCAGCCAAGAGACCAATCAGGCCCTCGAACGGAGGCCCCGCCTCTGAATTTGTTGAATTTGTCCGGCGTGGATTTGGTCGAGCAGGTGGCTGCTGTGGCGACAGCGCAGCCTCCTCTTGGGTCGGTGATTTCCGGTGCGAGGGAGTTCCTCTTCTGGACGGCGATGTGTTCTTTTGCCGCTTCTTCTTCCGGTTATGCTCCTCTTCGTCCTCTTCATTGTCTTGATCGGATCCAAATTCGGAAGGCTTATCTTCATCCGCATCCTTGTCCGATTCTCCATACTTCAGGAGCTACTCTTGCGTCCTGTACATCTTCTCTTCCGTTTTTGACAGGAGCTCCTTCTCTTTGTACAAGTGGAAGATGTAGGGGCTCACCGGTGTGGCCCTACTTTTCCCCACCCGGCTGACCAACTAGGCCACTAGATCGGAAATGATTTAGCCCCAGTCCACCTTCCGTATCCCGCTCAGAGATCCGAAGATCAGGTTTCCGAGTGAGATGGTGACCCGTGTCGGCTTTTCTGGATGTAGGACCGAAATCAAAAATTCCAACAGACGGTGCTCCCGGTCGTCCACACAATCCTCCACCCCATATCCGTCCATGGGGTTGACTGCTCCTCGGAACTTCCCCCTAATATGTTTGTCGTTCCGGCTTGCCATTCCTTGTCCGCCTTCCTTGAACCCGTATATCTTTCTCCACATCTCCTCTGTCCACTGATCCGGCAATTTCCGGATGGTGTTGTCGAATTGATTTGCCGTCTTCCCAAGAAGCTCTTGCACCATCCACTCCTCTTGGAAACCCTAGGGTTTGTTGATCAAACCCAAACATCCCATCGTCTCTAGGTCCTCTATGAGCTCGGTCTTTTCCGGTTCATCCATAGGGATAACCGGAACGACCCTCCTCAACTTTACCTCCGGATCGGTCGGAGTGGTGCTACCCGGTCTTTGTCGACGCAGGATAGGCATGGACACTAAACTAACCTCACAGGTATCCGCTCCTAACCTAGCCGCATGTCTCGTTCCTCACACCTCTCTCCAATCTCAACCGGAACCTGCAAAACAACCTTACATACACTCACAAATCTTCTCTCTCTTCTACTTAAGACCGCCCAAAAACGCAAAACGCTTGCAGTCGGAAAGCGGCACAGTTCGCGGACTCCATAGACAGCGAAGGAAAAAGACTGAATACTAGCAGTCTCTGGCATAATATAGTCCTTGGACTCAATCCGGTCCGTTCCTTTTATTCGGTCCAACCCTACTCCGAGTTGGGCAGAAATCCGGTCCTAGGTACTTTGGACCGGATTCTGCTAGAGCCTTCACTACTTCAATGTTTTTCCTAAATTCTATTTCTTTGCTGTCTATTAGTCGAATCCGGATTCCAACTGGCTGGTTTCCAGTCCAAGATCTAATTAACACAGAGAAACCAAAAATTTAGGTTGCGACATCTCGACTTGTGAAGAAGACATTAAAAGGCTCTACATTCTGAAAGACTTGCAAGAACTTTGTGGAGTTGGTGGGCCCCGTTGTGTATGGCCTCCATGACGTAGATGCAAAGACACCATGCACGGGCAAGGTTCTACATGTTGTGAGAACCTGAAAATGAATATAAGAGGATATTATCATAAAATCCGGGTGAGGATTCAAAACTTAACATATTTTTTTTGGTTCCAGGCATGGAATATTAGTACTTTATTAACATTAAGACTTAGTCATTAGGGTAGTATAATTAAATAGATAATTTAGTTAAGGAAACTCCTAAAAAGTTTCCTAATTCTGCCCGGAAATCGGAACCGGATGACGATCCTGGAATCCGCACATAGTAAGTAGAAATCACGGAGATAAATCCGGAGATATATCGGGAGCCAGCGGAACCGGTATCGGCATCCAGCTGATCATTACCTGATCCAACGGATTCCTGAGATGTGACAGAGGACCGTTCAAACGGTCGGATTTTCCGGGAATTCCGCAGGAACGGATACTTGGCCAAGAAACGGCTAATCCTAATGATGAGTGGCTGGAACGGGAAAGGGAAGTGGAAGGGTTACACCCCACACTCTCATTTCTTGTCTTGCATTCTGCTGGAGCGCGCGGAGCTGAGCGTTTGGAGTCTAGAGGGAGGTGCTCTCTGTTTCCGGTTCCTGCCAAGAGGAATTGAGTTGCTTGTTTGCTGAAGAATTGAGTTTCAAGGAGAGTGAGGCGGGAGTGTGAGCAATACCTCTGAGGGCTATGGCGAAGGCGAATAGGAGCGGTTCTGTAAACTTGGAATTCAAGACGGTCTACCCGGTGATTTTGAAAGACAAAAAGGAGAGGAAGCAGCTGGATGAGGATCTGGGTCAGTTGGGGTGCAGTGGATTTCTGAGTCGACCTTAGAGTTTGAGGGACGACAACTTGGTCCGGGAGCTGATGGATCTATAGTCGAATGAGTGGATCAAGACGGTCCAAGCGCTTCCGGCCAAGTGGACGATAGAGTTGTGGAAGCAGACGTATGACTTTCCGCGCGCTGGGGACGGGCTGGCATMCCGGACTGACAAATACGCGGAAGGTAAATTCTTGAACCCTCCCAACCCAAAGGATGGCTACGCAGTAGCAGATTGTAGGGACCCAAGGGAGAAGAGGTTGTTAGAATATTTGGTCCCCATTTTGTATCTGGAAAGGCCAAATCGGATTACTGTAACTTGGGCCAATACGATTTTTGGAGCACTGAGCGGAGAGAGGAAAGTCTGTTGGGCTGAAATCATTAGGAATCTAGTGAGCAAGATGGTCCACGCATTAGGCAACACCAAGGCCACCTTCATTGGTCCTTTTGTCTTTCACTTGTATCAGCATCTGGGGACTTTGAGGAGTGAGGAGAAGGTAGCATATAAATCCGCGGCTACGATGGTGAAGTTGAATCTCACTCCACTTCGGAAACCAGAAGGTGAGGATGAGAAGGATACGGAAGAGGATTCTGAGAGAGAGTCTTCAGAAAAGAAAAGGTCATCCTCAAATAGGAGGAAGCAGATGGAGAGATTGTCAGCCTCTGTAAAAGGGAAAGGAGACCAGGATGAAGAGAGACGGTCCGCCGAGCTGGAAACAAAAGGCCAGGATTCCCTGGGGAGATTGATTGAGGATCTCGAGAGGATCCGGGAGAAGGTTGACACAGAGAGAGGAGTAGTCAGAAACGTGTGTGGGCTACTAGGTGGGATTAATGTGTCTGAACTCAGAGAGAAGGTAGAGGATCTACTCCGATCAAAGGAATCCTAGAAATGGGAAGACAAGTTGAGAGACTGACGAAGGAAAATGAATTGCTTGAGCGTCAGTTGGAGAGGAAGACAAAACAGAGTGAGGATGAGAGAAAGCTTTCCTCAAAGGTAGGAACAACGCTAAAACGAATCCACTACTTCATTGATTCTTCCGGGGATGTGGTGAGCAAGGCCAAGATGTTTGATGAAGAAATCCATAAGGCCGGCAATGAGGCAGCAGTGAAGTCAGTGACAGTCTTGGCTGAATTCTCAGAGGCAACGGAGAAGGTGTTGTACGAGATCTGGGATGTCCTTACGTATGCAGGTCTGTATTTGGATCCGAAGCAGAAAGGGAAAGACAGCCCAAGGAAGGACGTTCTGACTTCACAGACAACAGAGATGTCTACACGAGCATCTGGGAAACAACACAGCAGGCCGGAGGAGGAGAAGACTCCAGCAAAGGCCACCCCAAAACAGAAGGCGGTGAAGGAAGAAAAGTCCACGCCTACATCCGGAACCAAGACTCAGGCCCGGAAGTCCGGATCAGAGGTGGACACACCTCGGAGCGCTGACATCAAACAATCACTGAAGGAGCACAGCACAATCAAGAAGAAATCAACAGCCAAGCGGGCAAGGGATGCATCTCCCGTCAGTCGGCAATCGGAAGAGGAGAAGTTGCCAGACAACTCCAAGGAAGCGGACAGCAAGTCGGAATCCGGATCCGATCCGGATGAGGACCAGGAAGAAGGATCAGAAGAAGATTCTGAGATGATTCGAATCTCTCCTGCGAGCTTCAAGGGTACACCGTCCAAGGGGAAAGCAACAACTGGTGGGAAGGCATCTGCGAGTAGGATCCAGCTAGCTAGAAAAGGATCCGCCAAGCATGAGGACCCTTCTCCTAAGCGGTTTAAAAAGTAGATAGAGAATTTCTTAGATTAGGCGTAGGTCAGTTGACCAAAAACCTAAGTTTTTTGGGTAGGTAGGAAGCTACTAGTTAGCTGCTTTTGAGTTTTGAGTTGGATGCACTTGGACATCCGGATCTGCATTTGTCGGATCTAAGATCCACTTTTGGCGGGATGGACAGGTGGTGGAAAGTCACAGGTTGGGGATAAGGAATGACACTTGTCATTCTCCTGACCTGTACTGGAAAACAAGGGGGATACAAATGTTCCACCAGCAATTGAAATTGAGATTACGATTGCAGTCGGTATGTCTGAAAGGGGGGGGTGCTCGGTACGGAAAAGGCTCCATCGGCGGCACATTTTGGAAAAAGTGACGAAAACAATGATGAAAGCCAAGTGAATGTGGACAACACAACATTGGAGTTTGGAGGAAGATTAAATTCCAATCGAATTACGGAACAAAGTACCGTGGATTCTACCACGCAACTACCGGTGAACAATGAACTTCCAGAGTTGATAGGAAGTAGAAGCCCAAACATGTTGTACAGTGGTGAAGCCAGGAAAGAAAGCACCATACAGCCGGCACGTAGCAATCATCCAACTGCTCCATGAGTACTATTCAACATGAGAAGTACTAATTTGTTGGGTTCAAGAGGTTGTGAATCAAAAATGCGGACTTCCAACGTATCTTCAAGCCATATTCCTGAAGATAATGAGCCATTGTGTGCCATGTTCAAGAAAAAAGAAGGATGCCCACTTTAGCCATCTATGAAGCTATCGAACGGGAAATTGAAATCTTTGACTGAAATAGATGGATGCGGCAACGAGGGGTGCCAAATAGCCCAAGCAATGCTGGAGGAATGTATTGACCCTAAGAAGAGACGAGTGATGGAGCCGTTCTTAATATCCCCGAAGAAGAAAGCCAAAATAGGAAAACCTCCTCTTGACAAACATGAGTGAAATGCGATGGATGGCTTTCAACAAAGCATAGGAAAAAATTTAATGCGAATGAAGAAAGAGAAGATAAGCAAGTCAAATAGACCTTCTACATCGAGGAAAGTGCTTCCAAATAAGGAGGAAATTCAATTATCTTCTTCAGATGACGAAGATAATACATTTGACAGGGAAGATGACGGACTTCAATCAAATGACTATAGTAGTGGGGTAGAGGTGAAAGGAGACAATGATTGGAAGCTTAGGATTTGCAATTGTAGAAAAGACTTGAACGATGGGTACTTCCTAAATAATGTGTTCAAATGCAAGAAATTGAAGACATAAGACTTCATCTAGAGTATGCAAGCATTGAGCCTTAGTAGAATAGTAGCCTAGAACTTTAGAAGTTCATAAGTAGTTTTTTTGTTTATCTTTGAAAATGTATTGAAATCTTTCAATTTATAACATTCCATTCAAAGTGAAATTCAAAAAATGTTCCTTGTATATGCTTTGATTTTTTGTTTTCGATGTAATGAACAAGATATTTTTTGAAGCCCTCCATTTGGCAACGAACAAAAATAGTAGCCTACTAGCTTGGGAATGACCTAAAAATGTATTAAACCCAAGAACTTAACTATGAAATCTTAAAACTGCTAAACTGTCTGCCCGTCCGCTGGTCCGCTCCGTCCGCTGGTCCACCCGTCCGCCCCGTCCGCTAGTCCGCTGGTCCGCCGGACGGCGACCGCACCGTCCGCGAGCATCCGCCAGCGTCGGAGTCAACCGGACGTCCGGTTTTCGGACGCGATTTTCCAAAATATGAACGTCCGAGACAACCCAAGTTGGACTGGCTCTCTGTTCACACCACCTGGTGTGGTGTTGCCAGCCGGTGGCTTTGATGGAAGATTAATTCCGGATGAAGCCGGAAGAGTCTTTCCCTTTTGTTTCCTATCCGGCTCAACGCTCTTCCTTATGCTTGCCTGACCCAGTGTACTCTCCTTTGCAGTCTCCACAAGGTGAGCCAGATGGTTCCTAAGTCCCTCCGGCTTCTTGCCTTGTGTCTTCTTTTGTGGAATCTGTTTCTCCAAGGTTTCCGTTCCGAGAGTTGTATGAACATCCAGAATCTCTGGAAAGTCGGAGAGGTCCATTGGCCTATTCGGATCAATCCAATCCAATAGTTGCCGCATTTTTGCCAAGGTGAGCTCCATCTGGGAAGAGAAGTCGACCAAAATGGTCATCACCTTGGATTCAATCACTAGGGCTTCCTTGGCGATCCGGGAGCTAAAGAGTGCAGCCCGGTTGATGGTTTCTGCTGATTTTGCCACCAGCCTAGACAACCCCTTCACCAGGTGGAGGGCTTCCTTCTCCTTTTCTTGGATACCACCAGCTCTCCTTCCAACCAATTGACTCGATTCTTGATGTCCTCTTCCTCCTTTCCGATACGCTCGATCTCCTCTTCCTTCACCTGTAAAGTTTCCAAAGTTGGCCTCTTCCGGATGGACTGGATCAAGTATCCTGGTGTTGCAACATAAAATTTTGATTTTTCTAAGTTACTAAGAATTTGGAACGAAAACCAGTCGTTTGGAATCCGGATTTAGTTAAAGAACGGAAGAAAAATAAAAATTAACAGTAACAATGAAATAGCAGATTAATTGGCAAAAATCCGATCGGAAATATCCTGGACCGGAAACAAGTCTTAACCCGGATTAGGGTTGGACCAAATATAAAGGACCAAACCGGATTAGGTCATCATGACCAGTCCAAGTCTTGAGGCTATATTAAGCCTGAGACCGCTAGTTTCCACTCTTTTTCCCTTGTTGTGTGGAGTGTCCACACGCTTTCCGTTCTCCGCCAGCAAGTGTTTCCAATTGTTGCGTGAACGATGGAGTGTGAGTATGTGAGGTTGTTTTTGCAGGTGATTGGGTTCGGTTGAGATCGGAGAGAGATTGTGAGGAATGGGACATGCGACTAGGATAGGAGCGAATTCTAGTGAGGTTAGTTTAGAGTCCATGCCTAAGCTACACATGAACAACCTGGACCTTCCACTCCTTCTGATCGTGAGGTGCAACGTTGCTAGTATGCGAGCGGGGAGCGGAAAAATTTAAAGATGGAGGGCAAAATTAGATGGAATTTTCAGAAATTTTGCAAGAAATCATATAAGAAAATTGGATGAAATTTTTATTTCGGTAGGGTTTAAATCTATAGTTTGGAGATTGAAGGCATAATTATAAAATATGGGAAAATATAATGGAAGTGCATGAAATACTATGGTGATGATGTGAAGAAAGTTCATGGATGTAGATAGACTAAGTGGTTTAGGGTTGAGGAAAGTAGATTAAAATATATGAATGYTGATGAAAGACGTGGATGAGTACGGTGGATGAAGAAAGTGGATGAAAGTAAATGACAGTGGATGAAGAAAGTGGATGAAAAAAATGCCAATGGATGAAAGAAGTGGACAAGAGTAGATGAAAATTTATGAAGGAAGCGAATGAAAAAAATATGGCAATGGATGTAAAAAGCAGTTTCAGATTTTCTGTACATGATAACGAATGAAAAAAGGGTGAAAACTAGATGACACAGGATGAAATCAATAAACTATGGGTGCACACAATTGATGAAAGTAAAATATAATGGATGGAAGTAGGTGAAACGAGGATGAAAGTAGCTGAAGGAGACCAATGAAAGTAGCTGAAGGAGACCAATTAAAGTGCATAAAAACTGTGGACGCCAATACATGTACAATTTGATTCCAATACATCAATAAGGATTAAGGAGACTGAATATTGTACAAAAAAGTTTATCGGGTCCGCAAATCGACATCAGCAAGCTATTAAGGCCCAAACAATCAAAAGGAGGCGAAACCTAATGCCAATGCAGAAATAAGAACTTATATCTGATGCACCCTATGACCACGGAAATAAAGTGTCCTATGACCGTTTTGGGTGGATTGGGCATTGTTTTAGGAACCATGTAATAGTAGAATTGAATTATTCCTATTATTGTAGAAATTTGGAATTGTTCATGGACAAGGTAGTCTGCTTCCATAATAATTTAGAGATTTTTCACTGAAGACAAAATTGTTTTGGTTTCAAGGTTCTACTATGGCAAATAATAATTGAGGCATAATTTGAAGCCCCTACACATACAAACATATGATGCAAACTACCTCAGATATATTCTGAGCAAGCAAAAAATTGGGTCAATGCAACACATGCTAATGAAGGTCTATGTAGTCCATAGTAAGGCAAGTATCATCACTTCATCATAATTAATGATTACAATAAACATTTGAAGTTGTTCAAGTTTGCAAAAAGACAGGCTAGTTTGATAAAGGGTTGTTCGCCCTGACAACTCGACAACTCGACAAACACAACACCTTCGACGACAAGTAGACCTCTTCGTTAGTCTAATAGACTCAATGTCAAGTTGACTCTTAGTCAAAATTTTTGACCCTACTTGTTCGCCACGTGCCGGCCAGTTGGCAACTACGTGGCAAAAACCAGGGTGACCTTGAGTGCAGGCAACCTTGGGTGTGAGCGACCGCGGATTCAGGGTGAGTGCACTAGGCGACTTTGGGTGTGGATGAAGGCGAGTTCAAGTACTTGTGGTCGTCCAACCAAACCACGCGCGCCCTGTAGTACCCGCAGTCGCCCCACTATGTACCCGCGGTCGCCCTGCAGTACCTGAAGTCGTCCAACAGAACCCGTGCGCGTCCCACGCTGTACCCACGCGTGCCCTGGTTCACCCGCAGTCGCCCCACGCTGTACTCGAGGTTGCCCTTATCTACCCGCGGTCGCCTAGCAGAACCCGAGCGCGCCCTCTCCAATCCGAGGTCTCCACTAGCGGTTGCCCCAATTGCACGCGCCTAACCGACCTGCACTTGCCCTAGTTATATATGCAGTCGCCCGTGCCCTTTGGACTCCACTTCATTTACCGTTTTTGGCTTGTATCCATCCTTTGGTGTCTACATGCGTAAACCTTGCCTAAACTACATCCTACATTCATCCACGTTTGTGTTTTGGACTATTGGAAGTCCGAAGCAAGACTCTTGCGGCTCGCAATCGATTGTCAATCATGGCCACTGGAGTCAACAATGTTGGGGCAATACCTATTTCGGACGCTGCAAAAACGGCTGGGGCATTACAAAAGGCTGCTAAGGACAAGCATCGGAAGCGAAGGTGAACATTTCATTGGAAGCTCTTGCACGTACTAAACAATGAAATCCACGTGGCCTTTAAAGGTTGGAATGAAGAACCAGAGCCTTGGACACTACAAACTTGTGAAGATTTCATCGAATGGTGCCATATTGACAAGTGCTTCTCAGCGTGGCGCCATCATCACAATTGCCACACCAACAAGGCGAACTTGAAGTATTGCAAAAATTTGGATTTTCGGCAAAGATGCATCGAATTGTGGCAAGTCTTCTACAAAACTACCTTTGTCAAAAGGAACGAGGTCCCTCTCTTCTTTGCTAGAGGAGTATACACCGAGGTCACATTGAACAAGTAAGTCGATTGGAGCACGGTCAAAGAAAGTACATACATAACTCGTCCAAAGAACGGTATCATTCCAAAGGGAGTTTTACAGTTTCTTGAGGGTGGACTTGGAGCTATTCAAAGTGCCTACAGAACTCAAGACCCAGCTGAGTTTGACACAGAGGAATCTGAAGAAGATGACGACTCTGATGGTAAGCGGGCCCCAAAGGCAACAAGATTTGTAGAGCCATCTATCGGTCCCACGGAAACCCAAAATGAAAATGGGGAGGAAGCTACAACTTCTAGGGCACAAACCAAAAGGCCAACATCTAGTGGTCGTCGTTCAATCTCAAGAGTCAGACTTGCATCAAGTCCAACGACCGGTGTGAATGCGCCGTTGCCACGGCAGCCAACGAGGGACGTCTTTGACTTTGGGCCAAACGTGGACACTCTCATGGAAGAAACTACTTTGGCTCCTAATCCTGCAACAGTGGCGGGATCAAGTGAGGACATCATTGCCATGCAGAAGGCTGAGGGCTTGTTGAAGACAAAAGATGCCATCATCTCTTCACTACAGACTGAAATTAACAAATTGCGATTAGAGTGCGACCAAAAAAATGCTCTTCTCGCCCAACAATCTATGGAACTACAACGCCTCAAAGACAAAGATTGCGACACTTTCACTTTCGCAATTCTACGAGATCACTCCTTATAATTTAAGGTATACACCTGAGTTAAGAGGTTATTTGATGTAGGGCTATTTACCATGATTGTTGTATTCAAGATGACCCTATTTTTACATAAAAAAATATTACAAGCATATTTCTAATACCCTATAATTTTTTATAAATTCTTTAAATGTTTTTTTATAGTTGGGCTAATTTACATCTAAAACTTATATGTTCGATTTGTTTCATATACATACACAATATACACTATAAGACCAATGTCTGTCATACATTTATACTTAATTTTTTTGATATATGAGGTGCTAGTTCCATAATACAATTTCACATAATAATAAATAAGGATGTGCAATTCAACCCTAGTTTTGGATATTTCTAAATTCTAAGCCATATATTTTAATCAATCTTCTATAGAAAGGAACATGCAACATTGCATGAGCATCAAACAATCATGACATTCAAACCAAGTATGAAGACTTGTCATTGTTTTAAGTTGATTGTTCTTTGAATGTTTGTCATTGTCATTGTTATAAGACTTCACACAATATCAAAAACGTTAGAAAAGCAGTAACCTGAATCTCCCAAAAGCAATATCATCAATCTAATAATCAAAACAAGTCCTATTGGCCTTGTACTCAAACACAAGAGTACTTGAGATAGCTAGTCCAAAGTCCTCACTAACCCTATGCCCAGTAGGAGTGAAGGTACCTCCAAACCTAAAATATTTCTTTAATGGATCTTTATAGGAAGACAATCTTTTGTCATACATCCTTGCACTATAAGAAAATAGAGGTATAAATGACTTGTTYACAATGACTTCACCAACAACAATGATTGTAAAATAGTCATTCTGCAATCATTTTAAAATCATCGTTGTTGTTGCAATCATTGTGGACAAGTCATTTATACCCATATTTTCTTGTAGTGTTCATTGTAGATTTACAAATCAACGTTTTTATCTTAGAACAATAGATTTTTAGATGCCCTTACATTGTTGGAATATTGACACTTTCATAGGGAAGCTGAAATTATCTAACAATAGTGACAAATTGGTAGAGAAAATACCCAACATTTATTGGATTGTGCACATTTTATCATCCACTCAAAATTATTTGTCTACACTTATACTCACTATACTATAAAAAATTTGTACAACTCCTATTTGTCAAGGCTAATTTATTAATAAAAATTCCTACTATATGATGTTTTTACACACCCTATTTTATATATATATATTAGACTATATAGCATTTCATAGAACCTATAGTAGCTCTAAAAATTATATAAAATTTTCCCCCCTTGAATTAAATGGACCCTATCTTTTAACTCACGTAGTTTTCTAAAAATCGCCAGTGATCTCCCCGGGTTTGGCAGATATGGATGACGCTTTGATCAAGCAAGACCTTCACAAAGTAGACAAGGTTATATGGGACGATACGAGCGATGTCTTGGATTGTTCTCCTCTTCCAAAGCGCATGCGGTTTCCCAATATTCCAAATGGCAGGACGAGCAACGCGATTGATCTCCACGGGATGCAAGATTCTCTCTGGTATCCGACACAGAACCCGATTGTACCATCTCAAAACAATTTTGAACTCAAAGAGGAAAACAGAGTCCTTCGAGTGCAGTTTTCACAGCTGACGGTCACTTATTATCATTGGAAAGTCGTGTGCATTCTCTCTGTGGACAAATCACAACAAGTTGCAAAAGAGCTAGAAAAAGTGGCTAGAAATTTCGTTGCAAATGCACCAAAACGAGAAAACGGCCTGACATCCTGGGCTTTCATGGAAGACATGTTTCCCAACGACAAGTCCATGCTCGAGTTGCCCAAACAGGATGTCATAGATTGGACTCAAAATGGGTGGGACTATGCAAATCAAAAGTCGAGCCATGCAGACGTGGTCAACCAAAAGCTGTTGTAGCCGTAGCCTGTTGCTTTTGTCTTGGACCATATCAAATGCCCCATATGTCTCGAAGAATTTGTCCCCGAAGGAGGGTGGGCATTAGGGTCATGTGTGCATGTCTACCATCCTCAGTGTTTGCTCACACAATGTTTGATCAAACAACGTTGCGTGATATGTGCAGCACCATTCCACGATCGCTTGTATGCGTTGTTCAATTTGACAATGAACATGCCTCCTTCCTGGGAACACAATGGAGACACCATCGCAGACCTGACAATGTGGGGATGAGACTTGATTTGGAGCTGGCGACAAGGCCAACATGATTTGGAAAAAGACCCTGCGAGCTCGCAATTGAATTGGGAAACAAACCCCCGAGGAAATCCTTTGAGTGGCACCAAGGCTCATGGGCAAGGGTCCGCAAAACAAAGGGAAGAAGGCATTCTTCTTCCAATGCCTAGGTGGATATTACAACACGCCCTCCGGAACCTTCAAATGGGGTCAATATCCGCAAGGGCATCGTTAGAAATTACAGGGGGAAAATGTGGCTAATCAAGACGAGCATGCCTCCATGAAAGACTTAACTGACATGGCCTACTTGGACTCCACGTACGGACCGTATTACCAAAGTCAATCACTCAATTATTTGCTGGAAGCTCATTCTCCGCAGACTAGAGGACACTCCTAGCTTTAAAAGATTCCAACGTCTTGGATTCTATTTTGAATGCAGATGGACCGGCTTCACAAACACGTGCACGGCAAAGGCTCGGGGTTCAAGAATCATCGACCTACGAACGTGGAGAAGGGAGTGGCTCCCAGACTGACCCGAGTCTAATAGACTAAACATGTTTAGAAATGAATTGACCTTGCCACGATCATTTCTTGTAATCCTGCAAACCAATGTAAGGCTTTAGTGATTGCTTACATTATGTATTTTATGCTAGGAGAAGTAAAATTTGGTGTTTTGGTTTGTTCGACTTGTTCGACTTCCAGAGCCTCCTATCATACTAAACGACTTCTGTACTTTTCTTTCGTCTTGCATGAATTCGAATTATATGAAGGCGTCTATTGGTGGTTCCCAATTGGAGGTTTCATACTATAAATGATTTCGAGGGTCGATTGCATTTTCCATCATTTGGGAGGGGTTGAAAATATTCAAAAGTCATACAAGTAGTCCGGCAACTATTAAAGACCATTCATCACTTCATTCAATTCTCGTGAAGAATTGTATTTATATTTCCTAAACAATCAAGAATTCAGTTTCTACTAATCAAACGCGTGGAACCGCTTCGCCTCTACAAGATGATAAAGCTTTTGCATAAAGTGGTGTAGGCAATCAAATTGCATTTGGTCCACATACCACATATGCTTCTGTTGTCCTAAACAAGAGGAATTCATATCATATTCTATTTGTGCATTGTATACAACATCATATGTGCTGGTATATCATGTTCAATTTATCAATCAAATGATTGAGCTTTTTGAAATAACATCATAAACCAAACAATAGAAATTCAAAATTTCTTTATATACACAAAATTGTACAACATTTTCAAGCATGGGCTTGTTAGAAAGCCATCAAAAAAAGGCGTGTTGACACTATTCATCCGCGGCCTAATTCTAAGTGCTTTACGATTGGTTCAAGTAGTTCATCAAAATTGGCTCTGGCCCCACTCCACCTACGGGTGCTTCATCTTTTCCTATGATAATCTTAAACCACTTAGACCATTCCGCATAATACTGTGCTTCGGCCTGCAAAGATTTGAATTCTGATATGAGCACCGGTAGTTTGATCTCGTGGAACTTGGCCAAAGTCCGGAGCACTGATAACTCTTCAGGGCCTTCACCGTACTCGGATGACGAAGCCAACTCCTCCAAGTGCGGTGCATGTTGTACAGCAGCATCAAAAAATTCTTTTTCTTTTTTAGTTATTTCTAGATTTAAGCGGCGTCTCTCTGACTCTGTTTCAAAACGTCTGCGGGAAACAGTGTCTAGCTTCGAGTCCCACAATATCCAATCATCCATGGCCTTCGCTTTCCCACGTTTGAGCTTCTTCATGTAAAATGCTTGACCTTTGTTGCAAACGGCATAGAGCCTGTCGTTCTCATCGATTGCGTTTTGAATGGCCACTGATTGCTGCCGCAAAACATCTACAGAAGTCGGATTCTGTTGATGCTCTTTCAACGTCTCCACTTCTTCTTTGCTTGGAGATCAAACTTTGCACTTTTTATTTGTGCATGCAAAAACTCCAAATCCTCTTCCGAGTCGCCTCCACTATCAATTTCGTCATAGAGACCCGCATCTCGATAGAACTGATCCACATCCGACGGTAACAAAGCTTTCGTAAGCTCTTTGTCCGAAATTGGCAATGAAATGGGATTTGCTATTGTCTGTCCATCTTGCATGTCCACATCTTCATTGTTGCTATCGAAATCGTAGCCATCGTACTCATGAGTGTGTTCATCAGAGCTCGAATTCGATGACCATGCTACCTTTTCCTCAGGAATTAAAGACTTCGCCCGCTTCGGTTTTGATAACATCTTCTTCACATCAACGGATTTATCCGGAGTAGGAATTTTAGGTCCGGCCGGAGGCAATGCGTGATGGATCTTTGGGAGGGTGCTCCAATCCACCTCCTTCTTCAATACCATCTCAGCATACACCATTCTCACAAGAAACAAGCAGAAGTTGTCGTTGTGGTAAGTTGCTTCCTCTAAATACAACGCGTTGAGCATAGCGACTGAACCCAAATGTAACTTCAAACTCGTGAGTGAACCTAAGAGTGGAGCATGCGGATTTCAAGTTTGGACGTGTTCAAAAGTTCAAAAATCGGAAAGGCAAAATTCAATATATTCATACATGGGCAAAGGCAAGAGGCATTCACTTCATCATGACTTGGTGACATACATATCATTCGTCCAAAACATTGTTCTCATATTTATATGGCTATGTCATAGTGAAAAGTACATTTATCCTCTTTTCCGCCTAAAAATTGTAACGTCCTATTCTATGCCTAAGCATGGTCTCTCCACACAAATTCCGGAGGCTTCATGTTCCACGGTTTACCCATCAGCTATGAAACCCCTTGCGCACACGTCGGTCTTTTCCGGACCTCTCGGTCACTCAATTCACGGATCTTCATGGCAAAATATTTTGATGACGTTGCATTCTTGAATAAATCGCCGTCATAGGGATTCATGTGCTCTATTCCCATGCTCCCGACCAATTGTCCTACCGCGTACGAGTCCGATTTCACGGTGTATTTGTGAGACTCTTGCATCTTTTTAAGGCTTGTTTTGGAATTTTGTGGCCCAAACAGATAGAGCAACTCGGGAGCCACCCACCAACGTCTTCTATTTTTTTGTCAAGCTTAGCTTGTGTTTCAGCCCCGTAATGGGATGCATATCCTTCTTGAATACGGCTTGGAATTCCCCAAACACAAATCCCAATGTTAATAAGGTCATCATTGACGGGAGAGTAGTGAAGCAATATGTTCCAGGGGGACAAGTCATTGTGGAGCACCCCTGTGTTTTGCACAATACTCATTACGTAAATCAAGGCCCATGCGAACTTGGCTTTGTGCCTTTGGAAGAGGCTAACTGCTCTTTGTTGAGGTTTCGTGAACTTATGCACGTCCTTGATTCTAAACCATTCCGCAGTAGGCAACACCTTCCCGTCAAGTTTCAAGAGCTCTGTCAAATTGCCACCATTCCACCATAATGTATATGCCTCCATTGATTCCTCGTAGATAGCCAAGAATTTAATGATGGATGAGTGATTTAATGGGCACACCAAGGCCTCCACCGATCTCTCAATTCTCACAGCACGCTTGTTTGTTGTCTTTGACAATTTTCCCGCAAATTCTACATATTGGGGAATTTTGTCCATTCCTTCGATGCGTACCTTGCGCACCTTGGCGTACACACCTTGATTGTCATATCCACTGAGTGGGACCACCTTTGCTTTGGGGGAGATCCACATTAGACATGATCCACTATTTTGAGACAACGTTACCTTCAACGCATCAGTCTGCCATCCCATACCCATGACCGTGGCCTTTGAATGTTTTTTTTATTGCATTCTGCCACCACTCCATCTTTGCACAAAATTTTGCGGCCTTCTCGTCTCTATCACATTCGGGCGCTTGAGGTCTGTAAGTCTCCATCAATTTCTTCATGTTGAATATGATTTGGGCGAGACAATTGTCAATCCAATTAGTCAACTCATTGTAGTACGTGTCCATAACATCTTTGTACTCACTGGATTCATCGCACTTCCTCCTTATCCAGTTCTCCAAATCCCTCTTTAAGATGTCCATGCATGTCCCTTTATGTCCAAGGTATGTCTTTTTCAAATCCTCTGTGCTTCAGGCCTCATAACACTCCATGCATACTTTATACGCATACTTTGTATACTGGGGTGGTGGATAGTTGGGGTTCTTGTCGTGTGCTGTCTTGGCCTTCTTTGTCTTGGACGACCCAGCAACCCCGCTTGTCTCTGGAGGAGAGAGATCTACAACAAAATTTGAAGGGTTGTCGAGGTCCTCGTCCTAGGGAAATACACGTCTTGTACTGCTATCTTCTCCTGGAGTAGACATGATCTCTTTTGCACGCGCACGGAGCTTCAACTTCGAGCCGGAAAAACACAAAAACTCCTCCTCTGGAATAACACCCCTGGCCCATGAGCACACATTCAGCCACTTCGAGGTGGATGAAAGACGTTGCGTAGGACCAAGAGTGGAGATTACGGGTCCTGGCGACCGCTTAAGTACCCGAGGTCGCCTTAGGGGCACGTGCGGGTCCACGTGGCGATTGTGGGTGCGGGTCTGTAGGGGCGACCGCGGATGCAGTCTCCAGGGGCGACCTCGTGTGCATTGCAGCATGGCGACCGTGGGTGCGGGTCGTTTGGGCGACCGCGGGTTCAAGAAAGCATCATGGTTTAGGTTTCAGCTATGGTCCATTGTGACTGCTTTGCCTTCCATTTCAAGCTCTCGTAGCTTCACTACGTATGAAAAAGGCTTTTTGTCCTTAATGACATTCAATTTAAGTAGAGGATCGTTCAGGCACACATAATAAAGGAAAGAGATTAAGAGATGCAATGAACTCAAATGGCCATTAAAAGTTCGGAAGGACAGCTTTTCTGTGAGGCAAAGGCAATCRTTGTGTGCAGGCATAAATCCGAAGAAGAAAAGGCCCCAAATATCAATTCATAGCATGCATAATCAAATTCCTCAAAATTGATAGTCACGCATGTATCTTGCGAAAAGCCAGTGTTGTTGTTTCACCCTAACGGTCTAACATGGTGCGGTACTACTTTTTCTTCAAAGACTTCGTCCTCTTTATCCTAAGTCCACAAAATTGCTCCTTTCGCCTTTGGAAGGGGAAGACTTCAGCTTTCCATCGGATGATGTCCCTATTTTGAGACGGTTGGGAATTGGGAGAAAGCTTGACTAAGTCTTCATGGACTCGGTCAAGCCTTGCGCACAAGTTTTCGAAAATATCTGTCGTTTGTATCTCAACTTTCATAGACTTCATATAGGCGCGTTCTAGCCTGTGTTCATCCTCCTGACATCCAAGTGGCTTTAGAACGTACTGAAATCAGCATTTAATGATGCGCCATTCTAAATTATGTACCCTTCCATCAACAATATCTAAGTTTGCTGTAAAAACAATTGTTTAGCACTAACCTCAACAAGTTGCATCAACAAGCAACCATTCTCAAACTTTGAAAGCTCCTTCACATCCTCAAATTCTTCGAGAAAGGCCCTGCATCTCAACCATTCCAAAATTAGTGCCATGAAAGTTAGCGTTCTTACATCTAGCTACTTCAAACTCTCAACACATGAATACCTATTAAATCCATTGGTTGCCATTGATTTATTCAAACCAACCATGTCAGGGACTTCACATGGGAGCAGTATTAAAAATGATGGCTCCTTAATTAGTCATGAGCGATGCTGAATTGTCTATGTGTGAACCTTCTTGTGCAAGTTTGTTTGACTTGACCTAATTTTTTCCCCCTCATTTTGCTTAGAGACCAACGCACATCTGGCCATGGCTAGGCTTGGCCATGGTTGGATGCTTGTAGTATAGATATTTAGTCAAAACCATTGTTGATCCTCTTCACTTTGCGTTAGACACTGCTTTCTACAAGGGATTTGGAAGTGATTTAGTTGTTACGGGTGTTTGGAGATCACATACAGCATCTTCACAGGTGCATTTGATTTGACAATTAGTTAGACTATGATGTGTTGGCCAAGTTATTGTGTGAGGTTTTCCAACCTTTGGCTTGGCAATTTGGGAGACTATGAGGGGGTTGCCATGTTACTATGTGAGGTTTGAGCTGTACTTAGTGTTTTTCCTTTTGTGATTGCTATAACACGCTGCTGTGAACTATAGACACCTGACATGCGCATTCTAACTGACTACGTGTTTGTTGGATTGTATGAGTGCAGGTGAGGTTTACAGCCTCTTGAGTTGATTGACTAATTTGCAGCGCAGTCCAAGTTCATGGCAACCTCTTCTCTCTCTTTTTGGGTTCTAAATCATATTGCTTTTGCAAGATTTAGTTTATAGCATGATTTGATGTTAATTAGTTTCAAGTGACTTGACATCTTCATTTGTTAAAATCATTCCATACATTGATCTTGATGTGATCTTGATGTGATCTAATTTGGTTTGTTGTAAACATTTCTTTGCAAAAGTTTACTAAAAAGCATAAAAGACGTCGTGGTTACTCTGTTGATTTGAGAGCTTGACTTGAGAGATGTCTATCTTGTCAATAAAATTTTGGTAAACTTGCTGTAAACACTTCTTTTTAGTAGTTTACTAAGAAGTGTGAAAGAGGTCGTGAGGACTCTATTGATTTGATGGCATAACCTGAGAGGTTTCTATCTTGTCGATTAGATTTGGTTTATTGCAAAATACTGTTTTGCCAAAATTTACAAAGAAGTGTTGAAGATGACTTGATAGGATCTGTTATTTGATGGCTTGACCAAAGCAGGTTCTATCTTGTCAAGTAGTTTTTGGGAATTATGAGTCTGGTTAAGTTTATGATTGTCTTAAAATGGATAGGAAGGGCCCTGTATAGGGATGTCCCTCCCACCCACCCGGGTTACCTAAACCATGGAATCCTTCTGTTCCAAATTGGAATTTTTTGAATTGTTTATGTGGAATTATTTTATTTGGATTTGTGTTTATTAAACATATTTTAAAGCCCATGTCCTTATATGTGGAGGTTCATTTCTATCTTCTATGATGTATTGGCTTAGCACAATTGTTTATGTGGATTTATTTCATTTGGATGTGTGTTTGTTAAACTTATTTTGGAGCCCATGTCCTATTTGGTGGAGGTTCATTTCTATCTTCCTTGACGCATTGGCTTAGGACAATTGTTTATGTGGTTGTATGTGCATTGGATGTGTGTTTGTTAAACATATTTTGGAGCCCGTGTCCTAATCAGTTTTTATCTCCCGTGGGGCATTGGCTTAGCACAATTGTTTATGTGGATTTATTTCATTTGCATGTGTGTTTGTTAAACTTATTTTGGAGCCCGTGTCCTTATATGTGGAGTTTCATTTCTATCTTCCTTGATGTATTGGCTTAGCACAATTGTTTATGTGGATTTATTTCATTTGGATGTGTGTTTGTTAAACTTATTTTGGAGCCCATGCCCTATTCGGTGGAGGTTCATTTTTATCTTCCGTGATAAGTAGGCTTTGCACACTTGTTTATGTGGCTGTATTTGCATTGGATGTGTATTTGATTAACTTAGATTGAAGCCCATGTGATGAGGTCGTGGCTCTTATTTAGTTTCTTTGGAGCATTCCGGATACACTTTTGATTTTGCGGATTTACCTTTGTGTCATGCGTGTTCGTTTCACTCAGCTTAACCCCGAAATGACCCTTGAATTTCTTGAGCTTCTAGAATTTGCTCTAAATTGAACAACAAGCCAACATTTTGATACCTTGTATCAATTCTTTCTGAATTGTAATCGTATAAAATCAAACTAGACATGTTAGAGTTTACATTAGAAAAGAAAACACAACAATATCTTTTACGGATTGAAAGATTATAATGTTTGATCATGAGGGTGTAAAAACTGCGAAAGTGATTTGAAGTATTTCAATCCTCTTTTCACAAGTCAAATCTAAAAAGTTGGACACAAAAAAATATGAGGTTAAAGTAGTAACATGCATAACCCCAATCAATTTATGGCTTCTCAAAATCTACTCTACAATTTTTTTAAATGAAATTCTAATGTGATTTTTCTCAAAGATCTAGTGTATTTGAGGCTCATTCCCAAGAGCTCTCCACACTCCAAAAAGTCGAGATTGCAATGGACACCCATGCACAAAATCTTGAATAGAAAAATCATAATCAACCATTTTCAAAATCAGATTTTTGAAGCTAAGACTAAGCTTCAGAAACAATTTTTCAAGTGTTGAAGATGACTTGATAGGATCTGTTATTTGATGGCTTGACCAAAGCAGGTTCTATCTTGTCAAGTAGTTTTTGGGAATTATGAGTCTGGTTAAGTTTATGATTGTCTTAAAATGGATAGGAAGGGCCCTGTATAGGGATGTCCCTCCCACCCACCCGGGTTACCTAAACCATGGAATCCTTCTGTTCCAAATTGGAATTTTTTGAATTGTTTATGTGGAATTATTTTATTTGGATTTGTGTTTATTAAACATATTTTAAAGCCCATGTCCTTATATGTGGAGGTTCATTTCTATCTTCTATGATGTATTGGCTTAGCACAATTGTTTATGTGGATTTATTTCATTTGGATGTGTGTTTGTTAAACTTATTTTGGAGCCCATGTCCTATTTGGTGGAGGTTCATTTCTATCTTCCTTGACGCATTGGCTTAGGACAATTGTTTATGTGGTTGTATGTGCATTGGATGTGTGTTTGTTAAACATATTTTGGAGCCCGTGTCCTAATCAGTTTTTATCTCCCGTGGGGCATTGGCTTAGCACAATTGTTTATGTGGATTTATTTCATTTGCATGTGTGTTTGTTAAACTTATTTTGGAGCCCGTGTCCTTATATGTGGAGTTTCATTTCTATCTTCCTTGATGTATTGGCTTAGCACAATTGTTTATGTGGATTTATTTCATTTGGATGTGTGTTTGTTAAACTTATTTTGGAGCCCATGCCCTATTCGGTGGAGGTTCATTTTTATCTTCCGTGATAAGTAGGCTTTGCACACTTGTTTATGTGGCTGTATTTGCATTGGATGTGTATTTGATTAACTTAGATTGAAGCCCATGTGATGAGGTCGTGGCTCTTATTTAGTTTCTTTGGAGCATTCCGGATACACTTTTGATTTTGCGGATTTACCTTTGTGTCATGCGTGTTCGTTTCACTCAGCTTAACCCCGAAATGACCCTTGAATTTCTTGAGCTTCTAGAATTTGCTCTAAATTGAACAACAAGCCAACATTTTGATACCTTGTATCAATTCTTTCTGAATTGTAATCGTATAAAATCAAACTAGACATGTTAGAGTTTACATTAGAAAAGAAAACACAACAATATCTTTTACGGATTGAAAGATTATAATGTTTGATCATGAGGGTGTAAAAACTGCGAAAGTGATTTGAAGTATTTCAATCCTCTTTTCACAAGTCAAATCTAAAAAGTTGGACACAAAAAAATATGAGGTTAAAGTAGTAACATGCATAACCCCAATCAATTTATGGCTTCTCAAAATCTACTCTACAATTTTTTTAAATGAAATTCTAATGTGATTTTTCTCAAAGATCTAGTGTATTTGAGGCTCATTCCCAAGAGCTCTCCACACTCCAAAAAGTCGAGATTGCAATGGACACCCATGCACAAAATCTTGAATAGAAAAATCATAATCAACCATTTTCAAAATCAGATTTTTGAAGCTAAGACTAAGCTTCAGAAACAATTTTTCATAAATATGAACTACTAAAAATAGTGATTTGGTAAGGTTTTGTCCAACTTTAGAAATTGGTGGACACATTCTGTCCTCATGGTCATTTAGAGGTTAAGCTAGAACTTATAGGTACAAGCTCATTTCTACTTTAGTTACACAGGCACTCGATATTTCTTGTCACCGGATGGCTTTAGATTGTACCAAAATAATTAAATTGGCTAAAATATGGCAAAAGCAATGTCCCAAAACTTGGATGAAATCGCTTGAAGAAATTGAATTACGAAAAAATGTTTGACAAAATCACTGTATTCTGGATGAAAACCATATTAGACATCTAATGTGGAAAAATGCTGTAATTTAGAGCACTAGTATAACATTTACGGTCGACACTGTGGCACTTCATAAAGAAAAAGAAAACAAAAGCCATGTCCAGGAGTTCAGAACTACTGGGAACGTTGGACCTGCAGTCGACCAGCACCCGCAGTCGCCCAGAGGAACTTCAGAATCTTAAAATGAGAACACACTCGCCCTAGACCCGCAGTCGCCTTCTCATTGGGCAACTTCGTTGGGGTGTGTCAGTTCTGGACCTGAACTCCCTGGTCTAGAACCCGCAGTCGTCCTGGACCCGCACGCGCCCGAGGCGACCTTGGGTATTTAAAGCGGGTCCTGTAACTCTAGCGCGCCATTTCCAATACCGCGCCTTGTCTTTCATCCACCTCCAAGCGTCTGAATGCGTGTCCAATAGTTGGAATTTTGGATACCAAACTCTTGTAGGTGTTTTTCAGTGCCCCAATCCTGTGCCCGTAGATCTAGTGTTTGTGAACACGTACTCTGACACGATGGATCCGCAAAGAAAGAGGACGAAGAAGAAAGGTGACCGTCAGAGCAGGAACCGACGCATTCTTTTGGATGCGGCTGGCGGAGTGTGGATTCTATTTGGACCTGACAACTTGCAAGGCATTTGTGTGATGGTGCCATATCGACAAGCTATTTCCTCACCATTGGCACAAGATCAATTTGAAGAACAACAATGCGAATCTTCATTATTGTCAAGATGATGCATTCGTCCAGCACTGCATTGAAGTGCATTGTGCTTTGTATGGACCCTGAGAGTACCACGGAGCAAAGCATCATTGGGCATATGCCAAATGGTGTATGCGGAGCTGAAGTTGGGGCAAACCGTGGATTGGAGGACCTTCAAGACTTGCAAGAAAACCACAATTCCAACGGACATGGCTATTCCAGCGGCGGGTCTAGGAAATAACCTACGAGATGGGCTCGGGCCGTTGAAGAACATTGTAACTCTTTGTTCGGATGGGTGGACAGATACGAATAGCCGTCCGTTGCTAAACGTAATGCTTACGTGTCCTGCGGGGGACGTTTTTCTAGGATTGGTGGACACCACCAGGGAAAAAAAGGACATTTTGCATACACGACCAAAATTCTTGAAAAATACATAGAGGAAGTTGGACCTCAAAATATTGTCCAACTATGTACGGACAATGCAGCTGTGATGACGGGGACGCTAAAGTCTTTGAATGATAAGTATCCTCACATGTATTTGCAGGGATGTGCAGCTCACGTAATGGACCTGCTTATGGAAGATTGGGCAAAAAATTCTTGCTTGAAAGGTATCGTGAGAAAGTGTGAAGCGATCATGAAGTTCTTTAAGCAATACCAATATACTCTAGCTGTCTTTCGGAGGTTTTCACCAAAAAAGGCATTGTGGATGCCTTCCAAAACGCGTTTCGCAGTGAACTACCTCATGATAGAGTGTTTGGTGGCCTGCAAAGGAGCACTGGTTCGATTGGTAAATGAGCCGGAATACACGGTGTTTGAGAATAGTTTGTTCTAACGGAAAAACGGCCCTGCATTGAAACTTCAAGCGCAGGATGCGTGGACAGACATTCATTTGGAATTTTTTTGGAGTGAGTGTGACAATTTCTTGTTTATAGTGGTGCCCGCCGTTGAGGCTCTTCGCTTGTTTGATGGGAAAAAACTAGCCATGCCCGATGCTTGGATGGTTATGAAGACCCTTCAAAAGCACGTGTACGAGTTGAAGAAGCCTCCTTTTCTTATGGACCCTACCCTCGCAGCTAAGTTCGAGAAATAATTTGAGGCTCGGTGGTCTCTGATGCGCACAGAATTGCACTATGCAGGGTGTTGCAACCTAAATTTTTGGTTTTTCAGTATTAAATAGAACAAGGACTGGAAACCAGCCAATTCAAATCTGGATTTGACTAATGGACAGCAGAAAAATGGAATTTGGGTATAACATTGAAGTAGTGAAGGATCTGGCAGAATCCGTTCCAAAAGTACCTAGGACCGGAATCCTGCCCAACTCGGATTAGGGTTGGACCGGATTGGGTCCGCGAGCTATATAAAGCCTGAGACTGCCAATTTTCAGTCTTTTTCCCTCGATGTCTGTGGAGTCCGCGAACTGCCCCGCTTCCCGACTTTGGCATTTTTGGGCGGTCTGTAAGCGGAAGGAAGAGAGGATATGTGCGTGTGTGTGAGGTTGTTTGCAGGTTCCAGTTGAAATCGGAGAGAGGTGTGAGGAACAGGACGTGCGGCTAGGTTAGGAGCGGATACTTGTGAGGATAGATTTTAGTGTCCATGCCTATCCTGCGCCGATAGAGACCGGGCAGCACCACCCCAACCGATCCGGAGGTGAAGTTGAGGAAGGTCGTTCCGGTTATTCCTATGGATGAACCGGAAAAGACCCAGCTCATTGAGGACTTGGAGATGATGGGATGCTTGGGTCTGATCAATAAGCCCTGGGGTTTCCAGGAGGAGCAAATGGTGTAGGAGCTTCTTGGATTGACGGCCAACCAATTTGACAACACAATCCAGAAATTGCCAGATCAGTGGACGGAGGAGATGTGGAGAAAGGTGTACGATTTCAAGGAGGGCGGACAAAGAATGGCGAGCCAGAACGACAAGTACATTAGAGGGAAGTTCCGGGGAGCACTCAACCCCAAGGATGGATATGCGGTGGAGGATTGCGTGGACAATCGGGAGAGCCATTTGCTGGAGTTTCTGATTCCGGTCTTGCATCCGGAAAAGCGGACACGGGTCACCATCTCACTCGGAAACCTAATCTTTGGATCCTTGAGCGGAGCACGGAAGGTGGACTGGGGCCGGATCATCTTTGATCTGGTGGCCCAGTTGATCAGCAGAGTGGGGAAAAGTAGGGCCACACCAGTGAGTCCCTACCTCTTCCATCTGTACAAGGAGAGGGAGCTCCTGTTAGAAACAAAAGAAAAAACTTACCGGACGCAGGAGTCGCTCCTCAAGTATGAATCGGATGAGGACGCGGACGAGGACAAGCTTTCCAAATCCGGATCCGATCAAGACAACAAAGAGGATGAGGAGGAACTCAAAAGGAAGAAGAAGCGACAAAAGAATACGTCGCCGAGCGGGAGAGGAACTCCCCCGCACCGGAAATCTCCAATCCAAGAGGAGTCTCCATTGTCGCCAAAGCAGCTACCTGCAGAACCGGATCCGCGCCAAACGGATTCAGGTGATTCAAAAGCGGGAACTCCGTTCGAGGCCTCATTGGTCTCTTGGTTGGAATACGGACAGACTGGGAGGAGAAGAAAAGTATCCTCGCCAGCATTGGCACACTGGTGGGGGCAGAACCGGATCGGAACTTACCGGGGAAAGTCGCGGAGTGCATCTCGAATCCAGCCGAGAAGGAAGAAATGGAGAGGGAAATCCAGCGGCTGAGGGAGGAGAACAAGCAACTGAAGGCGGAACTCCACATAGTGCACGAAGATGCTGCAAACCGGAAGGAGGCCACCGACGGGATCCAAGCCTTGGCGGACCGGATTACTGAGACAATGGGGATTAAGGGGGAAATCTTGGCCCGAGCCAAGTTGTACAAAGAGCAGGAGGAAAAGAAACCTTCCGGTTTCCGGATGGTGAGAATCCTCTTGGATCACTCAAAGAATATTGAGGGGACGATGCGGGATTCCCGAGAGTTGGTGGAACGGATCGAGGAGTGCAGCAAGAAGCTAGTGAGAATCGGCTGCCCGACCGGATTCCATCTCTCGGACGTTTCCCTTCCAAGTGACTTCCAAGTGTCAATAACTTGGAAGGAACGTTCCCAACCGCAGAGTCCAAGAAACAACCGAGGGTGAAGAGTCCAGTGGCAGGAACGGATATCATCAACTTGGATTCTCCACCAGCTGCCAAGGGACCGGATCCAGACGTTGGCAGTTCTTGCATCCGGGTGTTAGCTGAGATGTTTGCAGATATGGAGGCGGACTTTGAGGAGCCCACCATCGGTTCCGTTATTAGGAATGCAGAAGAATAGGATTGATTTTTCATGTTAGGCAGTTAGGACCGGAATCGGATTTGTCCGGGTAGTTAGGATTTCAGGCTGATAGTTAGGGGGATTTTCTGGGTCTCGTCGCCCTTTTGTGTTTTTGAGTTGGTATTTAATTCAACCCTACGAGGTGGGCTCGGAGTCTTTTTTTCTTGCAAACTCGTTTAAACTTTCTTTTGGCTCTCTCTTTTGTATGTTTTCCCATGCTTGGCAGAATTGTATGAGGAGGAGTTAGGGATGCGCATTCCGGTTAGCAAAGGAATTCTCCCCTTGGTGATTGTATCTTCAATTCCATGTGCAAGTGAGTGGGTGAGTAAGTGTTGGGAGGGAATTCTGGACTCCTCAGCATTCTGTAGTCTTCAATTCCGGGTGAAAAAACTGTTGGCTAGGCTAGGCGGATAGGGAGGGATTCCTTAGTTGTGCTAGAACTCCTGGATAGGAAATCCGGTTGAGGTTCCAAACCAACTAAGGGGTCTCATCATCCAGAGATTGGTAAACGGGAGAAGACTGTCTGAGTGTTGGAACGGATTGGTTCTCTTGCAGCCACCTTGACTTCACACAGATGGGAGAGAAAGCTAGAGTCGTTGAAATATGAGTGGATCGTACGGAGGGTTTCCGAGTGACATGTGGTTCAGTTTAGTTTCTAGATTGTTGTGAGGAATCAAATTGGATCCAGATTAGAGTAGGAAGTTAGGAGGTTCGACAATGGGTCTTCAGCCACTATAATTCACGGAAGGAGTGGCAAGCCTGCCACTTTCAAAACAAGATGGCGGTCCCTCTGATGGTTAAACAGAGGTGAAATCAAACCGGATTGGTTCAAGAGTTGTACCTAGGACCGGAAGTTGTAGGGCCTTGGGTTTTTGGTGGTTTCATGACATAGAAAATTGTTGGATCGGGAGAGGATAGAATTCGATCCTGGGTTTTTTTGTGTTTGTTTTGTGGTTTGGRGTTTCTGGTTGAGGACCGGAAAGGATTGAAAGTGTGCTTAACCGTGTAGAAAAGCTAACTACTTCACAGAATCTCTTGGGTTCGATCTTTAGAGTCACTTTATTATACTCTAGGGTGGTTTTTGTGAGTATAATAGGGTATTTACCTGCCCTGTGCTGCGACACCAGAGACTGGAAGACCTATGAAATGCTGCAGAGTTCTATGAAAAGTTTTTGGAGGACGAAGGCACATCGGAAGAGAATGAGGAACCATTGAGTTCAGGATCTTCGGAAGACATTGTGGGATTAGTACAGAATTTTGTCTCCAATCGGAAGCGGGTAATAGATCGCCTACGCAGCAGTTAGTGGGCAGGAATGATACGTAGACGAGACACCCCTATGGTACAACGGAACTTCGAAAACATGTATACAACCAAGATGGAGGTGGACTATTATTCCGAGCTGGAACTCGAACGTCGACCAGAAAGCCCCCATAACGTTTCTTGGGACCGTGAAGCACTTCTACGAATGGATTCGGTGCCAGTGAGAGCCCACACTCCAAATGATAGCAATGAAGGTGTAAACATTCTAGTGCCTGCAACAACAAACACTGCGACACGTGTAGTAGCTGCATGTCCGGTAGCTGCATGTCTGGGATCCAACGCGGGAATGAATCTTTGTAGCACTACTTCTATTACTGAAGAATCGATTAGGTAAAAAGAGCCAATACATACAGAAGAGATTGTACGTGAGAGGAGTCCAATCTCCCAAACAAGTAGCACTCTGACGACGGAGATAGCGGGATATGATTCAGATTTGCTATTGCAAGCTATTATGAGATTGAATCGCAATCATGCGCCTTTGATTGAAGGTGGAAGTGTAGATGTTGTTAGGGTTATTGATTCTTAGAAACAAAGTATTCCCAAACAAACATCCTAATTACTAAATAAGTCACATCAAGAGCCCGCATTGTTCTATTAGCAGGGTTGAAGTTTGTGTCTCATTGAGAGATTTCTCGATTTTATCCATCTTGAGAAATTTCTTTTCATAGGCATTGTAAACTTGATTGAAAACATGATGAGCGTTTGCCACATGAAGCTCTAATTTCACGGGATTATTTCAACATTTAGCAGTGCAGAGCACAGTTGCCTTCCCAAGCAAAACTTCCACCACATTCTCGTTCTCAACTCCTTTGATGTTCCCTAGCGCTATAAATACCTCCTTCTCGACCTTACCTGGAGGAGTGGCTCTCCTCACACAAAGTGGAAGCTCCTTAAAATGGAAGAACCACCGAATCCGCACCTTCTTGACACCACGCTCATCATACAACCTCATGAGCTTGTTAAGACTTGGCTCTGACAATCCAGATCTCACAAACACGCAGTCGTGCAGAGCATACCAAACACCTTTGAAAAACATGAACTTATAGCTAGAAAGAGACCCAGGCTTGCTAGTAATGACCATCCAATATGAAGCAAATGAAKTGAGACACTGAAGGCTTTGGAGAATGTAGAGCCCACTGTCAAATGAAGGAAACTAAATTGTAAGCAAATTAGAAATACAAAAAATATCCCCTTTTGGGACGGCATGCTCAAATTACGACTAAGGTGAACCACAATACTCTTGATACCCTAAATTGTGGTCGCGCCTCAATCCGCGGTCGACCCCTATGCCCGCAGTCGCCCAGTGATGTACACCCGCGGTCGCCCAGTCAAATTGAACCCGCAGTCGTCTAGTGTTTTGGACTTGCAGTCGCCCAGTGTTTGGACCCGCAGTCGCGTCCCCCTTACCAGCAATTGCCCTACCCGCGGTCGCACAACCCGCAGTCGCCTATGCTGACGTGGTTTGGGCTTTCCACGTTGGATGAAAATATCTGCCCGTCGGGCAGAAAATTTCCAAAATTTGGGCGACCGCGGGTGTGGGCACCTTTTAATTTGTCGAGCATATGCGACACTCGACATACTTGACATGCGACGTCAGACAGACAACTCGACACCGAAACCCAAAAACGCATTTGATAGAACAACCCTAGTTTGATACTACATGGGTGAGTATCCCGCTAAGTAGAACTTGCTTCACTTCATTGAAACTGAAAGTTGCAACATGAATGAAAACATCTGATGAGGACTAGAGGTTGCAAATGACAGTGATAACAAAATACAAATGGTTATAGTTTGCCCAAGTTCCACGCTTACCCAAGCACTTCAACTTCATCTCCTTGAAATTTGGACAGGTGCATTCTGGAAATGATGAAATCGTGAGCATGTACGTTTCAGTCCAAGGCTCCACACCACAAATCAAAGACACTATGCAACCAAAGCCAGGATTAGAAACCAGAGTCACCCTTTGAATGTGGGCATTCAAAGTTAGGGCCAAAGCACAAATGTTTTGGTGCTTAGTTGTTGGTGCCTTCAAATTCTGACGAACAACTTTCCCCGCTCGATTAGAGGGATGCTCATCAATGCCCGTTTCTCCACCAAATAGTCTTTGGGGTGATATCACTTGACGTTGTGAAAGTCAAAAACCAACCGCTTCTAGAGCTAAAATTTCAACCTTTGACAGTTTAGTGCCCATTTTAATAGGCCAAATAGTTGGAATTGGTGGTACAGATAACACCCACTTTTGTTTAGTCCCCTTCACACAATGTTCAATATCATCGTTGCAGAAAAAAAACTGCATTCGATTATTACGGTTCTTCCGGTAGTTCACCATCATCCTTGTATATGTTGGAGCCGCAGTTGCAATGTTATCTTGAACAATCTGCGCTGTGCATTTCTTCTTTGTAATTGCTTGAAGAGCAAAGCACGCCTTCCCCGATATTTTTGGTAATCTTGCAATGCGCCATTGCATTTCATCACAGATGGTCTTCTGAATGGCCGAAACATGAATGGACGTGTGAGTACTGGTCTGGCCTTAAATGCCTTCACTGGACATTGCAAAGGGAATATCCACATCCTCATTTACAGGAACACTTTCAAGTATAGGGTTCAAATTCTGTGTACTTGCCGTGGCTCTCCAAGATCTTTTTGGTATGCGAGGATGCAAAAAATTCACTTTGTCCGGCCTGTGTGAATT
The DNA here is from genome assembly GCA_006891605.1 of Pleurozium schreberi. Classification (NCBI taxonomy): domain Eukaryota; kingdom Viridiplantae; phylum Streptophyta; class Bryopsida; order Hypnales; family Hylocomiaceae; genus Pleurozium; species Pleurozium schreberi. The sequence goes on along the minus strand of VACF01001440.1, from coordinate 98,049 downwards.
GTACTCGCAGCCGAGTGACATATCTGTTTTCCTTTTTTGTGATCCAAATACTTCTTCCCCTTCGAGATGAGGTGCCCTATTAAGGAATTCTTCCACTCCAGGGATAGAAGAGATTGCTTCTGTTAAGACCTTCGGATTTCCCGTTCACTCAGCCAACCGTTGGACAACTCTTAACAACAACTCTTCTTTCTTCGGTTGTGTACCAACGTGGTTTCCTTTCAAGTATTGATAGTACGGCACCATCTGCATTAAAGCTCTCACAAAATCGTCTACCGTAGCCATGTATAAATCTTCACCACGATTTCCAGATTGTTGAAGCCACCTGTTGTGTACAGTTTTGGAAAGATTGCAGGACGACATTTCTGCAAGCTCGGATTCAGAGAGATCCTAAAATCACACATCAAAACCGTTTGTTGTGAGATCTGAATTGCATCCAAATATACTTGTAGGATTTACAGAATATAATGGGATGATACAAAGCCTATGTTACTTTCGTTAATGAATACTTTGCCTACAAGTCTTATTGAACACTACAGATTATGTAATCTCAGACACAAATTCAAAGTACCGATATAATCTGGAACATTTCAAAATGGAGAAGTCTACATGAAATGTGGATAAAAGTGACTCGTAGGACCTTTAGAAGCCGCAGGTGGATTGAAGGGTTATATGTAGTATCCATTGTAATTCAAATCGTTGTCTACTACACAGGTAGTCTGTCATTATACCTTAGAATTGGCCTATAGGGATGCAGCTCAAGAGACCCTCTCGGCACCGAGAGGAGTGTTCAGAATCTCAATTGTATGAATCACTGCATAGAACCTCACATATAAATGCACTTGTTCTAGCTCCACGACAGAATATTTATTGAAGTTCTTATGTAACGCCCTCATTACAATAGGTACAAAAGGAAGAGACTTACAAGTTGATCAAAACCGCCCCATTGGCGATACCGAAAGTGCCAAAAAGTCAGCCACAATTCCAGTCCACGTAGTCCATCTCCCGTACTGGCACCTGAGGACAACCACCACGCTTTGATAGCAAGAAAGCGCATTTCGGACTCTTCAGCAGATGTAGCGCTCTTATATTGCTTGCACAATAGACGATGTTGATCCTGTAGGTCTCCACGGATTTCCACCTTCGTATGCTTCTCCATGGATTGAGTCCAATGGAAGAGGCAAGTTCTGTCCCGCTTTTCCATTGGTTCAGAAATGTTGCCCGATCTGTATACCATCCTCACAGCATTCCAATTTGCTTGAGCACTGTCTGCCATAAATCCTTTAAACTGTGTCCCGTGTACACCATGTCTTTCAACAACGGAATTTAGATTATTCCAAAATAGAACCTGTGCTGCACAATCCTCGGATTGCATATCGCAATACGCAATAGTCATAACACGACAATACGAAGAATCGTAGATGTGGCAGGCCATAGTCGTCCAACCTTGTATACGTTTGACATGGTCGTACATAATCCAAGCATCTTTGAAGTAACCGCCCAATTGCATGCGATTCACCAAGTCTATTCCAATACCTGACCCTACTTTGGACATTTTGAAAACAAAAACTTTATCTGCATCTATTCCTTGACTCGGAAATTTACTTTCCTGAACAAAGGCCCAAGTACTTGCCCTCCTCAATTTCGTTATGCTATCTATGACTCCAAACCTTCTCAAATACCTAAAGTATGTTACCTCATTTCGTATAATTGGAGAGCTCAAGTACTTCTATTTGTCCAAGACTGGGACAAGATCAGCAAACTCCAAGGTCTTCGGCACATCCCCATCCGGGCACAGAAGCAGGCCACCAAAAAATTCTTTTGTAGCTTCCGTGACAATTGCCGAATTCGTTGCAGATGGTGTTCTCTCCAGTTGCTCCCCAATGAGGCACCGACTCACCTCTTGCATGTCTCTTAGTTCACCATCTTTCACAGGGTGGTCGTAAGTGCCAAGATGTACAAAAGCCCGAGTGTATTTATCGCCGCCACTGACATAATAAACTCGAACATTGCAACGAGCAATGCAGGATGGAGGCTCTTTGCAAATTTTGCAAACAAGCGTAGAACCCGCAGGATGCTGGTGTCCAACATCAAGCAACGTCTAATGCTTCTCAATCTGTTAAACAGACCATTTACAATTAAATTAGAACATCAACTCCTACGTACAATATTGTTTTGAAAGCAACTGATGTTCATAAAACATACCTCTTTCAGAAAGTCTGGTGTATGAGCCGGATTGGCCACTGCCACCAACTTCATCATCTTCACGTTCAGCTTTCCAGTCTTCTCTTTTGCACCGGCTTTTATGGCATGAGCAACAACTTCTGGTGTCTTCTTCTGCTTCGGAGTACTCTCATGATACTTCCGCAATGCTGCATCTGCAGCTTGGACTATCTCTTGCTACACAATCTCATCAATAATTCAATGAGAATCCAATTTGAATTATCTTAACTTTGTGGAGTTCACGAAGTTCATCCTCCAACAAGCCTTCTCTTCGTCCTCTAGTATGTCATCCTCTACAAACTGTAGATTTCCTTTTTCATCCACTCCAACCTCTGGTTGAGCCATCTCATCCGTGTTTGGAATTTCTGGGATCCTCTCCTCCTGTGATAAATTTGTTGGAGACACATCCATCTACATTGGAAATCAATGAAAGAAAGAAAGAAATGTTAATACAACAAATTAGAAATCGCATAATTGCAACCGGAACTAATTTCATCTTTGAAACTTCATGACATATATGTAAATTCTCACATATGATGTATAAAAAAGGACTAAAGTATATAATGATGAGCCATGCAAAGCTTGAAATGATATTATCAAAAAAGCCATTTCATTGAAATAAATCAATCGATGTCTACATCCTCCTCACTTTCAGAGCTCAAATGAATGAATACCAACTCTTGCATACCCTGAATGCCACTAGAAGCACAATCACAGACGTCCTGTATTTGTGGAACATCAAAAGAAATTGAAACCTACTTATCAGAGCTATACTCAATCTCGGAACTTTCTGGACAAAACATTTGTTGCCTGCGTCTACGGCCTCAACGACACTATCATGCAAGCTTGGAGCTGTGAGCTTGTGAGTCTATAGCCCCAAAACCAAATGTATTTGAAATTCTTGCTCCCATTTTTTTTGGCAAATTTTTTTCCAAGAATTGAAGAAAACTTATTATTTATAGTAAGTTTTGAGACCCATGACCGTATCCCCTATAACCGTGGAGGACAATAAATTTCATACTTTGATTTCATTATTTTTTTTTGAGACAAGCATTTATAGTTCCAATCAATTGTGCTAAGTTTCAGTAGTTCGGATATGTGCTAAAACAAAAAACAGGTAAATTGCTTCAAGTATAGTAGCCCCATGCAGTGTTGGCAAAAATCTCATGCAATTTTCTGACTACCTATACTGAATTTTAAAAAGTGTGACTTAATGTATCCCATAACAATTGGAATTTCTAACATGTGGTAGTATGAAAAGACATGCAAAAAACATTATATTCATTATTTTGAGGCATACAGGCCTTCTTGAACTCCCTTTTTCATTTAAACCACTTTATATATCTAGAATAAACAATAAATTCTATAGTTGATGTGGGCAATTTTCATTCAAATGCAAGTTTAGGGAATTTGAAAGCCATCCAATAGGGTTTAATTTCTAATAAAAGTAGTGTTTAGGGTCGTACAAATACAAATGGTATCCTAGAATGGAAACCAAGTCAAGTGCTCTATTGTTGGTTATAAGAGGGTATTTAGGTTCTCTAGGTGGGCAAAGTTCGACTCGTGTTGGATTTGTACGAGCGGCTGCCAAAAATACATGATTTGTCGTAGGCATCGCATTATAATTTGTAAGTGTTTAGGGTTATATAATTTTATTATTCTAATAATAACTAATTGGCATGATGGTTTTAAGGTTTAGGGATTTAGGATTAAACATTAAGTACAAAATTAAAAAAAAGGGCACTATAAAAAATAGATAATTTCCTACAAAGAAATGAGAAAACAAGTAAAGATAGTGAGTACTTTAATGAATAAAATGACTACCAAAAATGTGAATTACAAACAAAGCGAAAGAAACTGGGAAAACAATGGAAATCTAAATGGAATCTGTCGACACATTTGGAATTCCATATGCTTTGCGTCATTTCCATCAAAAGAAATTTGAAATAGGGTTTACACCAAATACAATACACTGAAAACTGTAGCCATGCCTACCCAAAAATTGTAATGATGCCTACTCGAACTAGAAGAAGCTTCAATTCATTGAAGCTATAATTTGGTGCATGAATGAATTTATCATTGTGCACATCCATTTTGCAGAAGTACCTATACAAGTACTATAGGTGCTGCAATTCACGTATTGTTGTAGACCTCCGATAGCGGAAACAACCATATTCACAAAGTCAGGGCATGTACAGGTTGGAAACATATCCACAGTAATCCGATAAACATTTTTGTTGTGCTCTGCCCCTATCTCTAATGAAACAATTGCACCTAGGCCCGGCAAGGGGAGCAAGGTCACTTCTACAATTGACCCTTGAATGTTTCCTGCGCTCTCCCATTTGTTTCATTGTTCAGTACTTGGTGCATTTGCAATCCTCCGAATGCTTCGGTTGTTTCTAACTGTTGGATATGCATCCGAGTTCTTCGACGTTGGTTGGTCGTACATAACCGTATTGAAAGTCTTGGACATATTCAAGAGTCGCCGTGGCGACAATGTAGGTTGTTCCTGGAGGTGGAAACCTGCATGCTGTAGTAGTAAAGTCTCCTCGCGATTGAGGTTGGTCCCACTCAAAATTGGCCAAAGCTTTGGCACCTCGGGCCAATCAATGACCCATTTCCGTTTTGTGCCTCACACACATCGTTCAATGTCATCCCAACAAAACCAAAAGTCTGCCATCACCTCTTGCTTACTCCCATAATCTTTTTTTCTACCACGATAGGTAGGAGCTGCTGTCCCTTTCTTGCCCCTTGCAATTCTAGCACAGTACTTGATATTTGACCCCCTTTGTTGAGCTTGACATCTTGCATTCAATTTGTGGCTGATCCTTGCAATGTGCCACTTCGATGTGTTGCAATCGCTTTTGAATGCAACTGTAACATGCTGAGAAGTGTTACCTTGTACTTCTTTACCTGTGCCATCCAAAGAATCCATAGTCAATGCAGTGGACCTAGTTCGAACAGGAGGTTGGGAAAAATTGACTTTGTCTGGCCTATGGGAGTCCCCCTCGTCGCAAATGGGTACGTCCAACTTCCTCTTTGTGCTTCCAAAAATTTCTTCTCCTTCCAAATGCGGTACATGAGTTCCAAGTCCCTCGGCTCCAGTTGAGGTGTTCAATGCTTCTGCAATTTTTTTCAGATCTCTACTTCGCATAGCAGATCTCAACTTCAACTCACCCTTTGAGGGACTTGTTCCCATCGCATGGCCATTAAAGTATGCCCTATAGTTCGTCATTTGCATCCAAGCACGAATATTGTCGTCATAAGTGGCATCAAACAAGTTGTTTCCCCTTTTGCCGGACATTTGAAGCCACTTATTATGCATCGTTTCAGATAAATTATAGGACGGCAAATGCAGCATCTCATCCAACTTCAATTTCTACGAAAATAAAAAATTTCATTGAAAAGTAAGCACTTCACTTTCAACATCCAGTGAACTTTCATATATTAGAATCCATATGAGGTGGACTAAGCATGTGGACTCATAGGGTGGAAGACATTCAAAGACATTTTCATATACAATTTATGACAACTCTGTACATGATGAATACAATAATCATCTATCTTTTAGTTAAAGAGAAATATTCACATTGTATCTGTGGGCCTACCAAAAATTTGTTTTCCTATGAAATTAACCAAAAACGACTGGTCGGGCACACACCACAAAAACATTTGTCGGATCCGACGGATATATTTGTAGTATTTGCAATGTGCCAAAAAGCTAGCCAGTGGTCTAAGTGATGAAGGCCTTTTTCATTTGTAGCTCCAGATGATAGCCACCACGACCGTATTGCAAGATAACGGGTCTCTGCCTGGTCCATATTCTTTGAATCCTTGTATTGTTTACACAAAGAAATATGTTGTTTATGGAATACTTCTTTGATATATTTCTGTATGTGCTTGTAAAGAGAAATACACCAATGGAGTAAACATGTTCTTTCACGATTCTCCATTTCTTCATTGGCCGAACCGGTGCCGTAGACAATACGCACTGCATTCCAATTGGCCATAGCACTATCTGCCATGAATCCTTTAAAGTTTGGACTAGCCACTCCGTGACGTTCCATGACCGTGTTCAAGCTCCTCCAGAACTGTACATGTACCTCGGTATCTTTGGATTGCATGTCGCACATGGCAATGATCATCACCTTTTTGTATTCTGTATCATACACGTGGCACGCCATCATGCTCTAGTCCTCCACGCGCTTCACGTGGTCAAACATCACCCACGCATTTTGCAGATCACCCTTGGCCTGCATAGGCCTTACGAGATCCACTCCACTTCTAGGTCCTTCGGTAAGCATCTTGAAAATGTAGACCTTCTCTTTGCCTTGTCCTGGGAAGACGCTGTCCTGTATGAATTCAAACTTCGATTCCTTTTTCATGGTTATAATGTTATCAATCATTCCTCCTCGATTGTTTGAGCGGAAAGAAGACATGACGTTCCATATATTTGGACTGCTAAGATACTAGAAGCGATCCATGACCTCCTCCATTTCCTCCCCCTCCAGCATCTCTTTCTCTCCCTCTCCATTGTGAAATAGATAGTTTGTTAAAAACTCCTTACTAGCAGAAAGAGCAATTGAGTCCATAGCGGTGGGTTCTTGCAAACCTTACAAACTAGAGTACAATCCTTAGGAGGACCATCTCCAACTGCTAAAGTAAAGAATGTATAACCACTGCACTTTGTTTCATTCTTCTTGGAAGCTCTCTTTACATAATCACAGTTTGGATTCTTGCAAGCAAGATGGCCAGCACAGTACGACTTACGGAACTTGAGGTTGTTTGAGTTGTGGATGTTTGTAGTTATTAGCTTGCACCACGGGTGTCCACCGTAACACTTATCCATTCCCTCCAAATTTTGGGCTGCTGATGAAGATGAAGCGCAGCGGCATGGAGGCAGTTCAAAGTCGACATCTCTATCAAATACAGCTGGAAGAAACGGAACACGATGGTGCGTAACGGTACTCCAATCCACTATGGACAACTCGTTTCGAGATTGATGCATACTACCTAGCCTACTCAAATACTCTATTATGCTCAAGGTGTCTGATGGAAATGGATGCAAGGAAAGGAAGTGAGAATGAGGATTCTATCTGACTACATGGTGGAGTTCTAGTTACTGAGTCGAAGGGAGCCTTTGGACATGGTGTACTTTGAATAGAACCTACTTGTTTCGAAAGAGTCAAATTAGGAGACTCCCCTTCCGATTCACTAGACAATTTCATGATTGGATCTAGTTTCTCTACCTTCACTCTGTGAAGGTGTAAAGGCTTTGGAAGGACGGAAATAAGTTCACGAGGTGGACTTCCTCTAACAACATGTGCCATGTACGACATATCTACTGTTTAATTATCTGATTGTTGGCTCAAAACCTTAGTTGACGCACATAGCATGGAAAGCGGAAGGCCGTATGCTCTATAATTTCTGGGAGTAAGAATCCAACCTTCCATACCATCCTCAGTAGACCTAACAATAGAGATAGACTATTGCAATTCACCTGTTTCCGAAATCTGTTGTTCCTCAATATATATAGAAGACTCTACAAATCTAAAACGTACATGAAAAAGATGCCTATGAACTTTAGAATGTCCTTTCTCATCTAGTGGAAAAACAAGAGGAACCTCATGACCGTTGACTCGAATGCAAGCCATCTATACAAATCCTGAAGCGAACATTATAAGGGGGCTACTGAAGCGTATGTGGGGAATGAGGTACAACACTACCTCTTATATAGTACTTTGTTTGCTTCACTTTTTCATTTCTTGTTTATAATTCTTCATTGTGAAGCCTTGTTTCTTTGTTGTACCCCTTTTATTCAGTCAATTAATGCAATTACTCATCAGATATGATTTGTATAAAATAAGATAAAAATTTTCAACAATAATTGTTTGATCCGTTGTCAAGCCACCAAGGTTGTTTAGGATTGGGAATTATGCGTGGTAGAATAGTAAATGCAAATGACACGGGCCGCCTCTTCAGGCGCTTGACAACCCATTTCTGGCAACTATTTCCATTACAAGCAAAACAACTGCAAATAGACGCCGTTGTCAGAAATCAATACTATATGGCAACATGTCATTCTTGCACCGTAATAGGTACATAATTAAATTCCATTAGTACATGAAGTCGGTGTTTTATATCCAAGTGTGAGCATTTATTTCAGTTGCCCATGGCATATCTTTTGAATTAAAAGGCCGCCTGTAAGACCTTCCAGTAGTAGTGCTGTCAGTGTCCGTTTACATGTGTTTCATTATTGCAGACAGCGGCGTCTAGGGTTTGGCAGCCTTCAAGGTACTCCTCTCAACAGTATAAGATGGAAGCTTACGTTTAGCAAACCCGCCATTTCAATGTTTTGAGTTCGCTTCACCTTCTGTACGTAGTTGAGAGCATCCAGTTTTATGTAGTGACTTCCTTCGGATGCTTGTAGAGAGCTCAGGAGTTGTCGACAGTTTTAACTGCAAAAAGAGAAGGAAGAGGCGTAGTTCTATTTATTTTTCATCTTTGAAGGAACTAAGGAGATCTAGAATGACAAGAAGGAAGAGAGTTGTTTCGAAAATAGGTGAGAGCGCACCTGCCGATCTACGCCATGCCTTGCGTTTTGCAAACGCAAGTAGTGTGGGGGAGGAGGATGCGGGAGATGAGAGGATCGACGCAGTTGAAGACATGTTGGAGGGCGCATTTGGTATGCAGCATGAAGAAAAGGAAGAAGACATTGCAAACATAAGAATTATTAGGCACTACTCATGTTATTCCAGTTATACTCCATTCTTTGCAGTTCATCAAAGTTCAATGCAATGTTGCACTTTTCATTAGAGAATATTTAGTCTACATTGTAGCTATCATTTCGAGAGTTCTATTGTGTAGACAACAATATTAGGTGTCATTTGACTTTAAACCAGAAGATAGTAATTCCTAAGAGTTTCTTTCATCAATAAAATGCAGTTCAATTTCACAGTACCTTTGAAGTTCCAAATGACAAAGACTTAGAGTAGAACATTAATCCACTCAACATTTTAGTGTAGTACAATTGTAGAGGTATGGTGCATTTTCAAATGCGGAATAATGAAACCAAGTACTCTATTCACAGAATGAGGTGCTTTTGATTGAGTCCAATTAACAGGTTTCTTGTCATGAATACATTGCATTCAACCTCTTTAAGCTTGTAGGCTTTAATAAGAACTTCGTGATAGACTGCTTTCAAATTGGAGGATTTTATTGACAGCTGTTTCAGAATTTCTTTTTAAAGTTTTATAACCAAATTCGTTTTCCATTTGGAATTGAAATTCTTCACATGCCTCTTGAAGTTTTACCTTAGTCCATCCATAGATCCCAAAGACCACAATGGGATGCCCTATCACAAGCAGTACATCATTTCAAAACACTTTGCGCACTGTGTTGCACGTAGAAATTAAGGATGAACAATCCACGTGCTAGTTCCCAATCTCCTTGGCCAAGCCACATGCTAGTTGCTTGCCATTTAGAGTGAGGCAACATTCTGTTTAAGTTCAAGCACTATGCATGGTGTGATTTTGTACTAACCTTTAAAAATGTTTAATTGAAATTTGTAACAAAGGTCGTACACTAATGTAGCTATAATTTTGAAGAGAGGCTCATTTATAAATCAAAATTCACAAGATACTTTACTCGGTGCATACTTGATTATCGCATTTGTAAGATTCTTTGAATTACATGTTCACAGTCCGTTCCACGAATCTAGGCAAAAAAAGACTTCAAGGCAGAATGAGCGAAACGTGAGGGAGAAGAAAGAGATTCCATGCAGAATGAATCAATGCAGACCTTGATTCCTCAGTACTTTTCAAACCTGCTAATTCTGCAAAAATCAGAACATTTTGTACCTTGAAATCAAAATGGGATCTTCATTTATAATTTGTTAGTGACGACGTGCTATGCTTGGCCATAAAGTTTGTAAATCCTCAACTATTGGGACAGAGCGGACTCAAGGAGTCTAGGAAAACCCTAGAATCTAAAAATACAAAAAATTGCAACATCTGAGTGAGCAAATTCTGATTGAATTTATGTCCCCTGCCCGAAATGGGAAATGGCAAATAATGGTCAGTTCCAGGTTTTGGAGTTGTGGCAGCTCGTCTGCCACCGCTTCCCTGATTTCTTGGATCTCGCAGCGGAATCCGAGGATGGTAGCAAGAATTCCAGATTCATCGAACATGTTCGGTTTTTCTAGTTTGATTACTCCGAGCTACCACTGTGGGATCAATCTGCAGCCACCAAGCCTTTGACTAGTCGCGCAACAACCTTACCCYTCCTAATCTTCTCAGTCCGTTGGTGTGCAGGTTCCGGAGTAGAGGAGGATGACAAGAAATTTGCGTAGTGGCAAAACRCAAGATGCAAATTCTGAAGAACATCTCGGCGGCAGGGAGATGACTTGCCGCCCACCCCAACAGGTAAAGAATCTTCACCATCTTCAAATCCGTTTTGAATCTAGAATTTGTAGCCGGGTTGGGTTTGAGTGTGAAATTTTCAGGCCGTTTTGAATCTCCACTTGGGCTGAATCACTCTGCCAATTGTTTTGTCTTTGTTCAATTTCACCACTACAATTGCTTGAGGTCGTATTGATTCTCCAACTGCGTTTTGAATCTCAACCCGGACTGAATCACTTTGCGGATTGGTGTATCCTTTTTGAATTAAAAAATTATTTCAGTTTGTACTGGTTCTCCGAGTCCGTTTTGTAGATCAACTTGGGCTGAATCACTAAGTAGATTGAATTACTCGAGATGAATCAATCTCTGTGTTGTGGTTGAATCAACCAAGCTGAATAGCTCGGGACGAATAGGGATGAATCAATCTCTGTGTTGTGGTTATATCAACCAGGCTGAATAGCTCGGGACAAATTGGGCTGAATCACTCGAGCTCAATCAATCTGTGTATCGCTGTTGAATGTCACAATCACTAGAGTTACTACTAGTTTTTTGAGTCTGTAAGGCCATGCACAAACTCCTCCATTGCTGAGAGGCCTTGCACAAAAATGTTTACAAACTCATGTTTTCTTGGGGCTCCAGCGCGGTCCTTTTCAGTTACCGTCAGATCCAACAGTCATTCGGCTAAAGAGTCTTGGACCCCCCCAAAATTAGATGGTTGGCTCAAAAACCGCAGAAATTTCAGTTCATATGATCGCTGGCCTCAGGTGAATCACAAGACAGGACAGCGGAACCTCGATTTCAAGAGATTCGTCCATGTTTCCCGGTATTTGCTAAATTGCATTGCGTGTATGCTGATTTGGAGACTTCTCTTTCGAGAATTTTGTAGATTCAACTACTGCATTCTTGGTGAGCCCTAGATTCAACTGGCAACATTGTACGTCTCCATTGTGATGTTGTTCGATTGTGAGTCTTCCCTGCTGAGGCTTTCAAGGATTTTTAAACTACGTATTAGAATCCGGCTAGTGCAAGTAATGCTGCAGCAGAGGAATCATTCTGTGCCTTGATGAATTTTCATGGGGTCCAGGTAGCATCGAGTTGTGAACTGTCGGATCCGACGGTCTTTGGCGAGGACTCTGGTTGACCCTCCAGAAGTCTGTCGCGTTAGTGTTAGCTGAGGCTTTCAAGTGGTCTATTATCTTGCTGCAATACCTGCTGGACATTTTTTTTTAAGTGAAGGGGGTTCGGACAAGTCGTTCCACTGCTCGATGAACTTCTGCATTTCGAAATGGTCGATGAAGTGCTTGCTGACTTGCTCGAATTGTTGCTCGATGAACCGCTCGATGAAGTGCTCGATGAACTGGTTGAAGTTGTAGTTCCACGTAGTTGATGATTTTCTCGATGATATTTTGGTCTGAACAGGACAATGATAGGTAGATTTCGAAATATTTGCTTATTTTTTGTGGTATTCAATGAAGTGCATCGCATGTACTTTGCTTTCAAGAACTTTCTTTCAAGACCCTGTGGATTTTCTGCATTCTTGGACCGATGCTTCCAACGTGTGTATAGCTCCGTTTCATGACAATGCCATGTTCCCGACTTCATCGGCAGCCCGGCATGATTCAAATTTTTTAATCTTCTAGCATGAAAACCTGCTGATGTCTAACACAAGAGCAAGTTTAGGGTGCCACGATGCATTTGCGTGGGGTCTAGATGGCTGCCACCAAAACCCTGTCGGATTCGACGGTACTTTGAGTTGACAATGGTAGACCCCCCGGAAATTTGTATTTTCAGCAGACTTGGTCGATGTAGCTTGAATTGGTCGATTTAGTTTGAACTCCCAGACTTGCTTGAGTTTGCTTAGACTCCAGGATTTCAGTCCAACTGGTCGATTTCACTTGAATTGGTTCAGTTTGTTTGAACTGGTCGATTTTGGTTGAACCTGTCGATTTTGCTTGAATTGATTGGAGTTCACTGAACTGGGCAAAATCGAGTGGCTCGTGAAGTTCAAGAGAAATCGACCAGTTCATGCGAAATCAATCAGATTCCGAAAATTTGATTTCAAAACTTCATTGACTTTGAACTGCTTGAGTTCACTTGAACTGCAAGATTCCGGAATTGGTCGAACTCAAACTTCATTTTGCTTGAACTGGTCGAATCTAGAAATTTGATTTGCAGAACTTGATTTTGCTTGAACTTGTTACTTCCGAAATTTGATAAACTGGTCGATTTTGCTTGAATTTGTTGATTACTATTGAAGTGGTTGATTATGCTTCAACTGGTCGATTCCGGGACTTGGCCAAAGCTTGGCCGAATCTTGGCCGAAGCATGACGATTGAGATTCTAAAAACCAGAGGATACAGAAGCATATGTTCAGATATTGCCACGTGTTTTCCACCTTGAAAGTTTGCAAACTTCAAATTCCATTGTGTTTCAATTACTTTGTGATAGTTTGGTCATTGGTTTAGCATTCTTTGAAAACTAAAATGAAGTGATAGCATGAATTAGCAGAATTGCATAATTCTTTAAGATATGGAGTTTGTGAAGTTATAAGAAGAGGGTCTACAGTCTAGACCTCTATATTAGCGTCTCAATGTTGTTTTTCACGTAGGTTCAATATATTCTTTATGGAGCATGCTTTCAAGGAATATAGGAATAGGCATTTAGCACGCTTTCAAGGAATGAGCATTTAGCATGTAGCGTTTTGGGATTTATACAAATTTGTTTTATGACAATTTAGTAAATGGATGGACTTTGGTCCTAACTCTAATATATTATTATACTATGGAGTCACTTGTATAAAAACATAAAGCGTCGCAAAATATTTTCTTAAGATGGTACTGGCCAATGGGGGGAAGAAGGACATAATTAACCCATAAATAGGAACTTGATGTTTATGAGTGTCTTCTACTTCTTTGCGTGACTTTCCATTGTTGCATTTGAATGCTGGTACTTTGGAGTACCCCTAACAAAAGTTTAAATCTTCAATGTTGGTTTAGATTTTTATATATGACTAATGTTCATTCATGAACTATAGAGAGGAGATGTAGGACAAACGTCTTCACCCATTGTATCGACTCCCATTGTCCCATTGGCTTTGGTAGTAGGCCCTTCACAGCCGATTTCTCCAGTGAATGCAAACATGGAGGTCTCAAGTGATTCAAAGGAAGACATAGCTGCAACTGAAGACTTGGAAAGTTTGGATGATATAATGGAATCGCTGAATGTGCAACAGATGCTCTAGAGCATTCTTCTCTTAGTAGAGTCAGTGGCCCAGAAGCACGCAATTGTCGTGTTCGTGTGACGCATGTTCGTAGAGTCCTACAGGGCCGTGGACAAAGGCAACCAGTGTTTTCCCTAGAAAGCTCCGAGACTGAGTATAGCTCCGATAAGCAAGTTTCAATTTCCATTGATGTTCCACAGATATAGGACGTCTGTGATTGTGCTTCTAGTGGCATTCAAGGTAGGCAAGAGCTGGTATTCATTCATTTGAGCTCTGACAGTGAGGAGGATGTAGACATCGATTGATTATATTTCAATGAAATGGCTTTTTTGATAACATTATTTCACGCTTTTCATGGCTTATCATTATATACTTCAGTCCTTTTTTATACATCATATGTGAGAATTTACATATATGTCATGAAGTTTCAAAGATGAAACAAAGTTCCAATTGCAATTATGTGATTTCTTATTTGTTGTATTAACTTTCTTTCTTTCTTTCATTGATTAAAGATAAGATGAATCATCTCTTTTTCCAATGCAGATGGATGTGTCTCCAACAAATTTATCACAGGAGGAGAGGATCCCAGAAATTCCAAACACGGATGAGATGGCTCAACCAGAGGTTGGAGTGGATGAAAAAGGAAATCTACAGTTTGTAGAGGATGACATACTAGAGGACGAAGAGAAGGCTTGTTGGAGGATGAACTTCGTGAACTCCACAAAGWGGATTCTGTAGCTACTATTGCGGCATTGAGAATGAAGCTAGATCATCTCTTTCGACTCCAGATTCCTCTATGCCGAATGGTGGCAATGCCTATGGTGAGGCCAACGCTCTCATCTAATTTGGATTTGCTTGAGTATGAATTCACAAATGGGTACCGAGATGGTGCAGCAGTATTCTATGTGACAACTACAAATGAGGCAAGAGAGAGCTCACACTTCACTGAGGACGAGATTGAGGGATGGGGTCCATTGTAGAAGGAGAAAAATGACAACTTCAATGCTTACATCGATTCACTACCCGAGCTCAAGTTCTTGAAGAACCTAAAATTCTATGTGTGCGATGGGAACCACCGGCTCTTGTCATGGACGAAGCACATCAACATGTGTCATTCTATGGAGCGAGATTGGCATTGTGCAATGGACTCTATTCTTTTGGACACGAAGGGGAAGACGGAATTGGTCATGCATGTTATGCATGATATTAATAAGTACCGTACTCATGCTCTATGATTTCAGGTTTCACTTTTTTTAAAACAAGCATCTCAATATGTTCCTTAGATATGCACACAAAAATAACAACTTTTATTTGAATGAATTGCAGAACAAACAAGGACTCTCACGTGAAGACGAATTTGGTACATACGTTGTACAGGGTTTAGAAGTACGGCCTTCTCCCAATAGAACRATTCAATGACATGTTGAGGCCATYTGAGCTCAAAAGATGTGGAGYGCAAAAWACAAGGAGGACTTGGTATTCTATGCCGCTYGAGGTCTTCACGTCATTTGTCTTTCGGGTGAGACTTTCTTAATATTAAGATCATTGCATTGTATTCTATTAGCTTATGCTTAAGATAATTCAAATTGGATTCTCATTGAATTATTGATGAGATTGTGTAGCAAGAGATAGTCCAAGCTACAGATGCAGCATTGTGGAAGTATCATGAGAGTACTCCGAAGGAAGAGAAGACATTAGAAGTTGTTGCTCATGCCATGAAAGCCGGTGCAAAAGAGAAGACTGGAAAGCTGAACGTGAAGATGATGAAGTTGGTGGCAGTGGCCAATCTGGCTCATACACCAGACTTTCTGAAAGAGGTATGTTTTATGAACATCAGTTGCTTTCAAAACAATATTGTACGTAGGAGTTGATGTTCTAATATAATTGTAAATGGTCTGTCTAACAGATTGAGAAGCATTAGAGCTCAAATGAAGTTTCGGAGATGACGCTAGAAAAACTATAGATGGTAGCAACTTGCAATACAACGGAAATTCACAAAATCAAGTTTCTGAAGTGGTGGAACTCTTCAACGATGTCACGAGATGTACGGCGGTTTCCAGCTAGCTAGGCCTGTTTCTGAGACACTGTTGGGACCTTTCCTTAACAGATGTGTTTGGTACGCTGGGGTACGTGTTTATTTCTTTATGATTCTCTAAATCCCTAAACTGTAGAATTTTGTCTATGGAATTTGCATTCATCTCATTTTTTGTAATTAATTATGTAATTTTGCAAATTTGAAATGCTAATAGCTTATTTTCTGGGGACAGATTGAAGATGCCGCCGTGGATTTCTTTGAGAGAACAATGAGGGAGGACAACATTAATATCAACATGAATGTTCCACAACAGCCGGAGACGTTAGTGGAATATGTGGAAGGATGGAGGAGGAAGCTGTGGGATCAAAGGTTTTTGTCCGTCTTGAGAGGAGCTAATTATTTCAAAAAAAGTGACACATTCGGGACTTTCGAGGGTTCTAAAGAGGCAATTCGAAGGGTTCTTTTTCGGTGAGTGTCAACTTTTATCTATTAATGTCAATCATAATATGACCATGAACCTTGAGATGTTCAATTTTTTATTCTTTTTTGAAACTGCTAATGTGTTATCCAAAAAAAAAATTAATGACAAGTACAAAAGTGGGGGGTCCTAGAGTTACCTTGGAAACATATGTCGGATCTGACGGATGTTGTAGAGGTGTCTCTAGGACCTCCCACTTTTGGAACTTGAAGTGCAGGTCATTCAAATTAAACTTATTGAAATACAAAATCTGTATGTTTGGATTTTGGATTTTGATTAATATTGCATGACATTGCAAAACACTTTGTATCATATTTGAGATAATATAATTTCATGTTTATTGGATTTTGTATTCATCTTCTGCAGGTACTTCAAGTTTGAGCTTGAGGCAAAAGGAGCAATCACCAGGCTTAGCCAACCAGCAATCCTTTCTTCTTGGCTGGACCGCTCATCTGGATGTTGTATGTATACTCCCATCCAACTCTGGACGTTTACAATGGCCCATTTCAGTGTTGGAGGGTGGTACATTGATTGCCCAGTCGTGTACACTCATTTGTCAGAGGTAGAACTTCGTAAGTCTTTGGAGGGCATTGGTAAAATTGACTTGGAGGTGGACGAGTTTGCAAGACTTAGCGATGCTGAAAGGAAGAGGGCCATTTTGAGGAGGGACCATAACAATCGGAAGAAGGAGGCTTGGCTTAAAGTTCTTTTGGAAACCAAGGAAAAGAAGGAGGCCGAGCGCTTGGTTAAGCTTGCAGAGTAGGAAAAGGAGAGGGAGAGGGAGAAGGAAGAGAAGGCAAAGGCAAAAGGGAAGAAGAAGGACGATGATGGGGGTGTTATACCAACATCATCAATTGTGGACCAGAGTTCTCAGATGGTAGGGGTTGTTCATTCTGGCATGAAAAGGAAGGTGGTATTGGCGGAGTATTCCGAAGACGTCGTCACACAAGGGACACAGGTYATAGCACTTGGTGATGATGAAGAGGTGAATTTTGAGGATTTGATCCTCAATGTCTCCATAATAGACATCATCAACAATGAGAGAAGCAGTGGCCCAAATTGCTACACGGAGGTGTTAGATTTCCTCAAGAAGGTGACGGATCTAATTTTCAACTTAGAATTGAAGTGCTTAAGTAAAATATTTTACCGTTGTTAATCTCATAAATCTAAGTATTCATTAGTTGGAAAATTTGTTTTGGCAGATGGTGGTAGGGAAGGCCAGGGTATACAACGGTGTGGTGAATCATTGTCCTAAATTTGACCTGATGCTCTTTGATTGCCAAGAAAATCTGCCAGTGCCGGGTTTAGATTATCCGTTCACTCATGTGCTTGATCGGAACAAAGATCCCGAATACAAGATGATAAGCATGGCCGCATTTTTTGCGGAGAAACATTTGCAGGACCATGGCTGCAGGGTTGTATTTCACTCGTGGAGTGTCGCCGCAAAAGGTGTCATTGCCGGGATATGTAAATACTATCCGACAATGTTGGTCAAGAAAGAGTGAATGGGCATGAACCGTATTCATTTGACTTCGGCATTAGATCCATCAAACACGGTATGACTTTATATTGTCTTCTTAGTTGTGTTGAAGTTGGCATTATCACGCTCTAGTTGAAAATGGTTTTGACTTCAATTTTGTTTATACCATTCCAGACTTTGAAATATGGTATCACGCTATTGGTGAAAGACTTGGGAGCACAGGGGAAATCAAATTTTCCCTTTGCCCGATCACAGACAATATTGAAGGCAAAAGTGGACCTTCGCCGTGATGACATATTGATCAACTACATTACGGAGGATACCATATTGATGAACGACCTCGATAATATGCCGTGGCGCGGGCCTCAAGAAAAAGACGCAAGATTGATTGAGTTTATCATAGAAGGCACAACAGAAGAAGGGGATGTGGTCTTTGATTGCACAGCTTCTACGGGTGAGTTTTGAGTTCAATAGTTTTGTATTGAATTTCTAATTTCTTTCAAATAATCTTTCAAATAATTTATTATTCATTGATTGTTGCAAGTGCATTTGTTAAGGCTTGTCGGGCAACGGGCCGACACATTGTTGCATTAGAGAAAGATAAGCGCATTTTCGATGCCATCCTCATGCCATAAAGAAGATGAATCCTCTCGAGGAGATAGCTAAGGTCATTGAACAAGCATGACCGGTTCAAGTCTTCCAAGATTTAGAAGCCATGGCAATTGTACCTCAGGCATTTGTTCGACGGGATAGACCTAGTAAATAAGTTTCTTTGTTATTTCATTTATGGTGTGCACAGTAGTTCTAATGTTTTGCAAATGTAACATTCAATGATTTGTTTGTGCAGCCGCGAGGGATTGATGTTGGCAAATGCAAGGAAGCATAAACAAAGGCTTATCTTGAGACCGGAGAAGTCGTTTGAGCTTCCAATGTATGCCGAGCAGATGGCATTGGCGCTTGCGGAGTTTGGTAGTTCAAAAACCAAACATCGTAAACCCACCTATGCTGTGAATGTATTAGACTTCATAGATGGATCCGCGTCCGAGGGTAGAGAGACTTTGGACTCTTCTACTAGCAAGGATTCAGTGACGGAATCCACTGCTACTTAGATTTATGAGATTGACATATCTCATGAGTTAGACTATTATGTATTTGTTTTCATTATGATTGGATTTGTGTGTTTTATGGCTAGATGTGAGTTGTATTCAAATTCTCTTAATACTCTTTCATTCTTAGATTTGTAGTTCTAGCTTGATTATTTGTGGAACCCTAAACCTTCCCAAAATAGAGTGTAAAATTTAAAAACGAAGTAAGCAACATATGAAACACCTGAACGGAACAAAATAAAAGTCATATAAAAGAAAAAGAATGACAGAAATGAAAGAGTCTTTTTCGAAAAGAGTTGGGTGTACCAATTTAAAAAAATCCCCTATACAAATGATTTCTAATAAAAAGAAAACAATTGTGAAAATGAATGACCCTAACACCCTAAACCAAAGAGTCTTTACAGAACACCCTAAGGTAAAAAAAAAATAGGTTGTGAAAAAGAATAACTCATTCACATCATCCAAAGACCGGAAGGCCAAATATAAATAGGTTGTGAAGAAGAAGAATTTGTTCACATCATCCAAAGACCCTAAGGCCAAAAAAAAATAGGTTGTGAAAAAGAAGAATTTGTTCACATCATCCAAAGACCTGAAAAGAGATCGGCTTTCAATGTATCTACCTCCTCCTCCAACCTCTAAAACTCTGCTTCCTGCCTCTGGATCTTGACCGGATCTGGGATGCAATTGGCCACCTTCTCTGGTAGCGTGCTGTCTGGAGCTCCATCCACCAGCTTTTCGATCGCGGTGAGGTTC
Source organism: Pleurozium schreberi (assembly GCA_006891605.1). Lineage (NCBI taxonomy): Eukaryota > Viridiplantae > Streptophyta > Bryopsida > Hypnales > Hylocomiaceae > Pleurozium > Pleurozium schreberi. The sequence goes on along the minus strand of VACF01001440.1, from coordinate 78,358 downwards.
TTCTTCTTGACCTTCCAATCTCCTCTTATGTTGCAGAGGATGGTACTCAACTAATTGAACAGATCCTTGGGATTTGTTTCTTGTTCTTTCAACACCGTCTTCTCAACTTCCGGTCTAGCTTCCAGCGCCGACTTATCATGACTCGAAGGCCTCCCTCGTCCGAGTAGAGACATCGTCTTCTGTTGCTTGATGGGCGGCATCGGCAGCTCCTCAACCTCTTCCTTGGTGTTCAAATTTGATCCGGAATCGGAATGGACTTTGCCATCCGTTTCCAATTCACCGTACTTCAAGAGAACCTCTTGAGTCTTCCACGTCTTTTCCTCTATGCTGGTGAGAAGTTGGTGTTTCTGGTAAAGATGGAAAAGGTAGGGACTTGCGGGAGTTTCCCTACTCTTTCCAACTCTACTGATGAGCAGAGAAACCAGATTGAAAACTATCCGGGCCCAATTCACTTTCCGATCTCCATTCAAGGCACCGAAAATCAAATTACCAAGGGTTATCATTACCCTTGTTGGTTTTTACGGATGCAGAATTGGAACCAGGAATTGCAGAAGCCGGCAGTGTAGTTTGTTGATGTCGTCCTCAATCGCGTATCCGTCCTTTGGGTTGATATCCCCCTCAAACTTACTCTAGATGTATTCATCCTTGATGCTTCCGACTAGCCATCCCTAATCCTCTTGACCGGAAACTATGAACTCCTCTCAACAACTCCTCACTCCATTTACTCGGAATCCCATGAATGGTGTTGTCAAACTCATTGGACAATTTGCCCATGAGCTCCCTCACCATCCGCTCCTCTCTAAAACCCCAGGGTTTCTCTGCAAACTCTAGGCAACCCATGGAGGAGAGATCATCCATGAATTTAGTCTTCTCTACCTCCGTCGAAGGAATGACCGGATTCACTTTTTGGAGCTTTACCTTGACCACGGAGGAACTAGATGGTTCTGGCCTTGTTCTACATAACTATGGCATGGACACAAATTGACCTCGCTTAAATTCGTTCCTAACCTAGCCGCACATCCCGTTCCTCATTTTTTCTCTTCAATCTCAACTGGAAATCCACACCTGTAACACACACACACACACACAATGTCCGCTCCCACACTCGCACCAAAGCTTCAATCGCGGAAAAACTGCTCGAAGGAAAGCGGAAATACAATGACGCCTTCAGAGAGCAAGAGAAAAAGAGGGGAGCAACTGGCAGTTTTAGTCCTTATAAAGTTTTAAAACCTCTGATTGGTCATCATGACCAATTGCAGTCCAATCCTCGTAGATCCAATTCAACCCTAATCCGGGTTGAGACCTATTTCCGCTTACTACTACCTCTGATCGAATATCATCCAGTCAACCCACTACTTTGTTTGCCGATGTTTATTTTCAGTTTTCTTCTACCTCTTAAATGAATCCGGATCTTTAGTTAGTGGTTTCTGTTCCATTTTTCAAGTAAGTAAAAAAAAATCAAAAATTCATGTTGCGACAATCCGAGTTTCCTCATCTTCTTCTTCTTTGTCAGATTCTGGGGACAAAATTGTCATTACCACCTTTACGCTCTCTTGAATTGGCGTAGTCTGTCGCATATATTTGAAAGTTTTTGGATGGGTCCGAGCCGGATTCAAGACTCCTATCCACTCCAAAAGATTGGCCCGGGTTGGCGRTCTTGGTTCCTTAAAACCATTGGTCGGAGTTAGGCAGGTAGTTGGAGCCTTTGGTGGAAGAAGACCTTTAGGTGAAGCCGAAACGGTCTTTTTCATTGTTTTCTTTTCCAGTTCAGTTTTTAACTTCATGCTTGTCTATTCTGTTTGTCCTTGTCTTGAGGATTCTTCTACTTAGGATAGAAGGGCCTTCAATCCTTCCGGCTGCAACTAAGTTGATGCTGGTGGAGTCTGCTTACACGGGATTGTCTCAACATCTAGCACTTCCAAAAATTGAGAGAAGTCTATTGGTTGGTCCATATTGATCTGTTCCAACAAATGGCGCATCTCGTTTAATACGGTTTCCATCCAGGCTAAAAAATCAACCATGATGGTAACTACCTTGGATCCGATCATTGGAATTTCTTTGTTCAGCAAGGCTTTGAAGAGAGCAGCCCTATTGATGACATCCATTGGTTTCGCAACCAACCTTGAGATAACCCCTTAACCAAATGCAGCGCTTCTTTTTCCTTTTCCTTTGACACAAATAACTCCCCTTCTGCTTAGTTCACCTAGGTTTGGAGTTCATTTTGTTTTGTCTTTATATTCTAGATCTCCTCCTCCTCCTCTTCTCTCTCTCTCTCTCTCTCAGTGCTTTTGGACCCGACCTCTTCTGGGTTTCTTCTACAATTTCATCCAAATTGACGCTTAGCCCTTTGAAAACTTTGACCAACATCCCTAAAAAGGTCTAGTATACGCTCTCGCTTGCTTTACCCACTCGATTCCGGCTYTGTAGAATTTGACCACATTTGATATAAACCTTGGTCTTTCTAGAATCTCTTCCAAAGTGCTTTCCGGCAAATGCTTTCGTGAACCCAGATCAGTGGGTTTCTTCTTCTTCTCTTTCCTTCAATCAAACAGAGGCTCGGCTCTCTCGAGCTCCTCGTCTTCCAACTCTGGCAGCTCCCCCTCCACTGTACTTGTGAGGCCGTACTTCATGAGTTTGCATCCCGTTTTATCCTCTACCACCTGCCTTTCCTTCAGAACCTCACGATGGTGATAAAGGTGAAGAAAAGGGACTGATAAGGCTATGCTTGCCTTTTCCTACATGATCTGCTAGTTTGGACAACACCTTCGCTACGATTCTCCCGTAGTGTATCAATCTACCCACTATTGCGCCAAAGATGGTATTGGCCACCGTGACCTTAACCCGGATTGGTTTATCCGGATGCAGAATCGGAATCAAAAACTTTAATACTTGTCTATGCCTCTTGTTAGCACAATCAACAATAGAAAATCCCTCCTTAGCATGAGCCAAATTTACAAATTTTGCAGCCAAAAAATTGTCCGCTCAGGAAGCAAGTCCGGCTTTGAATTTTGCAAATCCGTAAACTTCCGTCCAAACCTCCTCATTCCAGGTCTTGTGTTGAGCCTTTACTGTTCTCTCATATTGATTTGGAGCTCTTGTAATGASCTCCAAAATCATGTCCTCATTTTTAAGGCTCCACGGCCTTTTGATCAACCTATAGCATTCCATCCCCATTAAGTCCTCGTCCAGATGCTTTCGGATGCTTGGATCCTCAGGGATGATCAGGTAGACCATTTGAGCCGTAATTGTATTCCTCCTCCTCCTTTCTTCCGCCATGAAATGCAAACCYAAACAATTGGATCCATGCGGATTCAYCAACTCTAYTGAGACGATCACTATCTTACCACTCTTTCTCTCRACTACATGGGCGCACAAAAGTACTGCAAAGAAAAAGAGAAAAGAAAGAAGTGRCGGATGGTATAAGTACCCGTGGCTTTAACAACAGTTCCARGRGAGAGYTGTATTCCCGTAAYRATAACCTAGATTCCTAGGTCGGAASCATAAGTCGTAGGCCTCTCTTATCTTGTCTTATCCAAATCTCCGGATCAAGTTACAAAAATTCCATAATCACTTTCCACAYGACCGGAAAGTGATTATACCCATATTCATAAGTGTATGGTTCTACTTCCGGTTTCCTATCAAAAAAATGAAAAATCTTACCCTATTTTATGTCGTATTTTATCCTAACTTCATCCTCTTATGGAATCCGTACTTCCACATACTAGTAGAAAATTCAGTTTTTCTCACTAAAAGAAAACTGCTTTGAACTTGTCAAAAACTACGTTTTACACAACATAAGAGTGTGGGTTGGATTTTGTTGAGATCTCCCTCTGTAATCCAAAATTTTGCATTCTAACACAAAATTTTGCGTTTCACTTGTCAAGTTCTGTGTTGAAATGCTGAAACTCAAAATTTTGCGTTATGAAAGAAGAACTCAACAAAATCCAGCCTACACTTTCATATTGAATAAAACGCAGTTTCTGTCAAGTACAACACAATTTTGACAAGTTCAACTCATTTTTTAACAAGTTAATCATAGTTTTTTTCTAGTGTCTATTGATTTGGTCTTGTTGTTTTGGTCACTTGCTGACAAAAATCTATTGAAATCAATAGATATTTGTCAGAAAGTGACCGGAACAACGAGACCAAATCAACAGAAAAATGTATTTTCTACTAGTGAAAATGCTAGAAGGTGCAAACATCATAGAGGAGAATGTTGTGCCACCAAGTACAAATTCTGACAACACTCAAGCAATAACACTCAAGAAAAACACAGCAAAAAGGAATGACAAAATGAACAACAAGGTGCTTAGTGAAGCTCTAGAAAAAAAGTCATCTCCATTGCTAACCTCAGAGCAAGATTTTGGATGACAAAAAACTATTGAGGAATTCCAGCAAATAGAAGTGAAAGTAGTCTTGGCCTTATTCATATTTCCTAAATGTAAAAGTCCTCTAGAAAGAGCGTATTGTAGTTGTTGGTGTAGGATAAGGTCATTGCATTCACTAGAAGAAAATTGCTTTGCTCATGAGTTTAAACTGTGTTCAGTGTGTTGGAAATTTGACATGAATATGTATATAGAGGATTCTTCATGGAATTTGGCAGCCAACATAATTGATTCAATCTTCGAACAATATGCTAGAAAGTAATGACAGAAAGTGCCACAAAATACATGAGGCCAAGTCTCAGGTATGGTTTAGCGTGCTCCGATTGACTCAGTTAACGATTGCCTATTCTGAGGTATGAAGACCTGACCGTATGTAGTTACAAAGTCATTGTTCTGGTGCACGTGGACGACTGCGTCTTCTCTGTGTTCATACAATAGAATGACTTTGGTTGACTTCAACAAAACTTCACAAGTCTTGCACTAGTCATCTTTACTACATTGCTGAACTACGCACTATGGAACACTTTGTCACTACAGTGTGACAAGCAGAACTTCAATCACATCATCTGGATAACTTTCTGCAAATTAACAACCAGCCTACCTACCTACATTGCAGTGTCACACCACTGATTTCTTCACTGCACTACCACGGCTCCTAGGCTAATACGTTCTCTTTAGCTGACAATTTGATGGCCCCAATCAAATTCACTGTCTGCACAGGTAGAGGCCACCTGCGAGGAGCTGTGAGCCCTGCAGGCTCCACCATTGCGCCAATGAAGGCGTCCGTGCTCTCCACTACTTCACGCTTCGCTCTAGCTTCTTTGCGTAAAACAACCTTCCATCCAGGCTTCTCTACAACATCGGAGAAGAAAACTTGAGTGGCATGGCTAGGAAAAATGAAAGGCTCGGCCATGAGAGGCAATTTATGCTGAAAGTTCACCACAAGGAAGCCAGCATTGTCCCTCGTATATGTACGATTCCCTCTACTATCGAGAGGCTTCACCCACTCACACCGCAGTAGAATGATAGGGGTATTTACTGCTCCACAATCTAATTGGAGTATGTCCTTCAGAACTCCAACGTAGTTCATGGTGACGTCATCCACAGTGTCGAAAGACAATTCAAACATGGAAGCAAGACCACTATTGTAGCTTACCAACCGGGTAGTAGTCTCATCGTCCACACGAAAGTGCTTGCCAAAGGCTGTGATTCGTGCATACTGCATTGCTCTCTAAGAAGGCTTCACGCTAAGAAACAACTGGTCCAGGTCCTTTGGAACATGCAAATCCATGTCTAAATCCCATATAGTATTGCGTATCCATTCCGCTAGTGTTGGAGTGAACGGATTCGCGCGTTCCTCTTCCCTCAAATCTTTCAATGTTTTGGTCTAAATGTTTTCCTTACCTAGCATAATGATGCCTAGCTAATGCATGATTAAATTATTAACAATATTGAAATATATTATATTCTTTGTAAAATTTTGCAAATAATATTTATGTAATCCCTAATCCATATTGCGCTTTCCATATGGCAGCTCCATGGCCATTTCCTTAAGCCAATTTTTCTTTATCACTCAGTTAACCACTGACTTTTTCATCCATTACTACATCCAAGTTCTAAGCAGATGGTGATAATACGGCTGCAGTCATTTGTACTCGTGACTTGTCCACAATGACTCCAGGCCCCCCGAGTTGTGCCGCAGTCATTTGTGTCCGGAATGACTTCTATGCAGTCATTCTTTGCAATCATTTATGCACCCGATTTTTTATAGTGAAGGGGGATCTTCTTAAAAAATGCAGATGGACTGCAGTGATGTTGTAAGAGTGTATACTCACAGGGGCAAAATGAAGGGATTGAAAAGGCAATAATCATGGGTTTGATTGGCTCAAAGCATTCAAAGAAAGTAATTCCCAATAGGTGGCAAAGCATCAAATTGATGTCATATACATCGAGAGGAGTCTCAAAAAATTTGTCCATTCCTAGCAAGATGGACTAAGCAGTCTAAGTATGAAACCAACAGAGAAGCAAACAGACGAGGCACATTGTGGCTTGATACGCTTCTATTGAGTCTTGTGCTCATGTAAGGATAACTACAAAAATGAAAAGCCAGCCAAACCTACTCATGGTGTACCACAATACAAATTGCTTAATTTGTATCTGAGCAAAGAGCAAATTCTACAAAGAACATGGCATTGTACAACAATTATCTAACAATATATGTGGAAGTGCTATTGTTTGTATGCTATTGCACCGTCAACCTTGATGTGTGCATTGTGCAAAACGTATTTGTCCTCAAACAAAAAAGTTTAGTCAACTTTTTTATGAGGAAAAAAAAATTATGAACGTATATTTTTGTAAATAAAAAGTGAACACTTAATATTTCTTCTTCATAATTTAATCATGCAAAGTCCATGTGGATATCATCATGGTTGACTTCTAAAATTCAACAACAAGAAATTCATTAGTGGGTGGSAGGGACACTACCTTGAATAGAAGCACAATGCGCCACTTGTCGACAGAAAGGAAAAAGGAAAAAGACATGAATTTATATCAGAAGTAAATTTCACAAAACAAAGCCAATAACCTTCCTAACAAGTCATACGCATTTGTTCTCAATAGACACCTAGTGACTTTCCAATAATCTATAATAATGCTAGTCCTAGACACATGTTTTTAAGGAAAATTTACTGAAATACAAGACCTTCCAATATGTTGTTTTTCACTTAAAAACACACTTAATACACCCCTTCCCCTTGTAGTGTTCACAGAAGCATCTATGCGGAATCAAATTACATAATTGGGCATTGATTGTATACATATGCATACACTAGAGGAAGAGTTGTGGATTGTAGTGAATGTGGAAATAGTTTTGAATTTTTTATACCACAATGAAAGAGCAAGACATGACAAAGGTATTCTTATTTGCCATGAAATTGTGTATGAATTAGGTTATATAGGTTTGTTGTGGGAATTTGGGCATGGGAGAATTATTGAAGTATGATGTGACTAGTGGAGAGAGGTAGGAAAACTTGAGAAGGTTTGTTTGAAATTGTGAACAAGAAAGCAACAGCCGCCACAAGAAAAGGAGAAGCGGAAGAATGCTATCATGCAACCACCAATGCTTAAGGATTGCAGTGTGGTGTGATTACTACAATGTTGTGCAAACGTATGCTTTGATGCTTCTTTATTTGCAAGAAATGGAGAGTCGTTGGTGAATSTTGATGCAAAAAAATAGATTATGGATCATTCATGAGATTGCATAGTGGTTGCTCATCTAGCATGTACATTGAAACCGCTCTAATTTTTCATTTCCACTTTCGGTTTCAGTTTTCCATTATGACATATCTGGAAGGTGCTTTTAACATTCATTGATARGTGGACTTATGTTCATATTCTTGAAATGAAAATAAAATGAGGTCMTATATTCAAATATTGCACACTATTTGGAGATCAAGCTTAAACACTCAAACCTCTTTTATGTTACCACCTTTGTTTTAAATGAGAGAGTATGTTGTGGTATGGTAAGTTTGCAAGACATGTTAGGGTGTTATGTTAGGCAAGTTCATTCTAAAGTGGATTGAGTGTACATTTGGACCAACTTTACTTTCAACTTCATATTAAAAAACAAGGGTTAGAATTTGGTTTGTCTTATTTTTTTATTCTTTTAGCAACTTTGTGTCTAGTGGTGCAATTTTTGATCAATAGTCACTATAAGAAAAAACATTAATTTAGACGTTTGAAAAAATGCTAGCAATTTTCTGGATTGATGCAAAAAAATCAGCATTGATGTCCAAAAGAATTTGTTATAATGGACAAGCCAAAAACGTGCTAAAATCTCAAAGAACATGCTCAATTTGGCCTTGTTTTTTTCTAACATCCCTGAGTATATGGTCTTACAATGTTGCCAAAATTTGCCATGTGGCAAACAGCTCAGCTTTGTATAGGCACCAATTTGGTGGAAAGTGCCACGTAAGAATTTTTTCATTCGGGCCATTGCTAATGTGGTACATGACATGGCTTCTAACGTGGCGTTGTAAAAAGTGACATGGCATGCTTAGTCAACACACTTTCATGCCATTTGAAAAATTTTGTATCTCTTTTTGAGACGTCATCTTTGATGTCTAGATGTTTTTTTAGACATCAACTGTAACTACAGAACAAGGTTAGTAAAAAATAATTATTTAAAAAAAAAATGAAATAAACAAGTAAAATTGTTAAAATTTTATTAAGAATTAAAAAAAACTTACCATCTACCATCAAAAAGAATTTGATGGCAAAGTGAAGGAATTACTTCATTAAAAATTAGTGAGAATGAAGGGTAGAATGGTCATACTTATATCCATTATCTTCCCATGGTGAGACAAAAGATATGGGATAATATGAATATGGCAACTTGACTATAGTACTCGTTGACGTGGTTTCAGATGTCTAATTGTTGTTTTAGACATCTAAATGTTGTTTCAAACATCTCAATCAAGTTGTTTCAGACATTTTACATTGAACACAGTTCTTGCTTCACATATCGCATACAAATTGTTTTTCTTCCTACCACCTCACTTGTATAAAGACCATCTCTTTTCATCCATGGTGCACATCCATCCATTTCTCTTCTTTTGCAAAGCATGCCATGTCACCCATGTAGTTATCCATTTTGTGAATTTTTTACATGTGGTCAGCATTTTACCATAGACTGTAGTAATTTTTACTAACTTATCCATGGTCAAAATGGATCTACTTGTTGACATGGAAATCTATGTTTTTAGAGACTTCACAATAAAACACAAACTTGTTTTTCTAAATACTGTCAAGAACATGTCCATCTACAATAAAATCTTCTTGTTCTCCAACTTAGCCGCACAAGTTTCCCGCAATATTCCATTGAATTCACACTTTGCGGTTGTTCACTGTTCAACGCACAACATCTCAAAAAATACGATGCGTTTTTTGATAACAACATCAAAAACAAGCTTTTTTTATAGTGAATGGTGGACTTTGGAAAACTAATTGTTTTAGTCTACGTTAATGGCTTTAAATTGCTTGTCCACTAGTCAGATTGTAAGAAGTCATTTACAAAGGCATTGTATTGACCAACTTGGTGTTGTCATTGTCCACCTTGATTGCAATAAATTGTGGGATTCAAAGCCTGGGTTGTGCTTATATTGGGCTCTTTGAATTATTCCTTGGATCTTTGGAAGATCTAGATTGTTTTGAAAGATGATTTAAACTTTATTATGCACTAAAAGCAAGGTTGGGTAAATTCACGAACACAACCAAGTTCTTTGTAGTTTGCGTTTTAATGCTAATSGGTGCCTAAYRTCAGTCCATTGTGMCTTCCAAGCAATGGATATTTCTTAGTCTTTTCTGAGTGCAAGATACAACACAAAATGCCACGTAACTCTAAAAGCTAGCTAAACTAGGGCAAACTAACGAYTAATCAAGCATTCAGTGTTTTCTAACCTAAAARTTCAAATGTGAKATGTTTTGATCYYAAGTCATGGAATARATCATGCCATTTCCCARAACCTAAAGATCATGAAAATCTAACAATTTTAGCAAAAGATATGGACAAACAAAGTTTTACCTYRTAAACAACTCAAATGGTTTTACACTAGCTCCTCAAATCAAAATGACCTAAGATTTGTACTAGGATCTGAAAATAATATACCCTATCTAATTTGTAATTTTGGTTTTGGATGATTGGTTTTTGCGTAAGTTCATCCAACTATCTTCCTAACTTCATCCATTCATATTTCCTAGGTTTTTAAGTCTTTTTGAGCTCGTGAACTGGTTYTGGAATCCTCTCACTTTTYTTTRTGGGTTTCTWATTTATAATCTYTAATTRGTTTTTGATAAAGTAAGCTTAYTCCTTACATAATCCCATCACTAGAAGAAAACTATGAATAACTTGTCAAAAAYTGCGTTGAACTTGTCAAAATTGCGTTGTCCTTGACAAAAACTGCRTTTYAYTCAACATGAAAGTGTGGGYTRGATTTTGTTGAGTTCTCCCTTCATAACGCAAAATTCTACATTTCAGCATTTCAACASARAATTTGATACGTGAAACACAAAAATTTGTGTTAGAATGCAAAATTTTGGATTACAAAGGGAGATCTCAACAAAATCTAGCCCATACTTTTATGTTGGATAAAACATAGTTTTTGACAAGTTCAACGTAGTTTTTTTCTAGTGTATCTAAATGGATTGGACCATTCCTTTTGGTTGGCTAATTTTAGATAACTTTATATTTTTCTCTTGAAGTTCCTAAATTTACCTATCCCAAATGGTAAAGCACTTACAATTTGAGAATCCCTAGTGAAAGTTWCAAGWGGATGAARTTTAACCGCTATTTGGTATTCTAAAACTTCATCCGTCAATTATTTCWACTTCCTAACTTGMATTTGACTTCCCAAAACACCTYTGGACTTTGGATTTTTKCCTTTTGTTAGGTTTTTAATTTCATCCTCTTTTCACAAYTTTCAMCATTTCTCATCCATTTAGGTGCTAACACTAGAAGAAAAATCCGTTTGATCCAACARCACTTACAYGCAGAATTYGCGTTTCCAAAGATGATTCARTGGAACATGAAATGTTGAATTGATTATGTTGACATTTGCGTTGATGACGTGAACAATCGATCGTGTTGAGAATGGTGTATAACGTCTTACTTTTCATGTTCCTTGTGTTTGCAGAAAYACAAATCGCATGCATTGTCATTTTCCACATGTTATTTTTTTTTAAAGTTTTGCCAACTAGGATACAAAGATCTGTATTTGGTGGACAACATCGTCCTCCAAAAATTTGATGTCTGTCAGATCCCGATGCGCTCAATTCAGATTCTGTGAATTGCTTGCTCAATGACACATGTTTACATGATAGCATGTCAGCATTATTTACGATGCTTGTTCTAGGATGTTATTATAGTGAAATTTGCGTGCCCTGAAATACAAGCTTGTTATCATGAACGTCAACCAAAACGTGAATTAGTGTTGCTATGTTGCAATCTYCGTTTYAGTTGYRTTTTCAATAATATGATTTCCTCTTCTTCAACSCACCAATGATAGTGTCACTCCACAATAACAATGGTGAACTTGTAGCGTGCATGTTTGTTTAAACGCATTCTTATTGAAAATGGTGTTAATGAAATAGAACACTTCCATGCACAATATCTTAGCATTTAGGGTTCTCAGAAACAACATTTTCTTCCAATAGTCATGCATTTTCCATTTGCCAAGATCCATACCCCTTACTCAACAATATGCACCCTTAATTTGCTAAAAATACGACTTTGCAACGGCTTTGCATTTACAAAAGAACTTATTCCATAGCAGGACTCCCTTCAATACTTCAGACTCCATTGGCAAGTAAGTGGATTCAATCCAAAACATGTAAACACATCCATTAATACTTGTTCCCAAGAAAAAGCTCAAATTTTGAGGACTATAAGATTGCATACATCAACTTTAGCAAATCAAGTGTCCTGGAACACATGAAATCTTCATTCCCAACCAATTCTATACGTCACTAACTACTACCCTCAAACTCACTTTCTTCTACACATATGGAATGTCTAATGAAATTGTTCAAGTGTTTCCTGTATATCATCCACAATTCCACATAGCTAATATGTCTTACCTTTGTATTTAATATTTGACCTATTTCTCCCTTTGAACTTCATCCAATACATAAGGATTTTTCCATTCTCAGCTTCATGCTTCAATATTTCAGCCAATCGATAGGGGCATCCTCCCACTCAAATTAAAAACCATCTCCTCCACATATTTTCAAGGACAACAAACATAAGTGACTTTTAGTGCATACAAATTACAATGGCTACTTCTTATCACAGACTTCACTGCAGCTACACCATCAAATTCTATACCACCATCCACCCCATCAGATCTAGCAAAGTTCAAAGAAGGCAACCTGCACTTTTCAATGGAATTTGCATGAATTTCAATCCTCCACTTTCTGGTCCATGTTCTCATTCAAATACAAGGAGCTTTACAATTCATTCTTTGCTTATTCTTCCTTGTTGATATGCCCCATACACCATTCACCACAGTTTTTACTAGAAGACATACAAATTTTACCTTTCCAACATGGACTTCYTATTCACCCAATGCTCATGCATGCCTCATACATCTGTATCCTATGATGTCACTTACCTTTTTGAACTTCAAAATGGTTCATCTGGTGGCCACTTTCAATTTAGTAGTTACATGGACGTCTGCAAAATCACACAATTAACAAAGCTTTTCTCTTTTTTAAATTTTGCAACCTCCACCATGATATTTGCTTGCAGTGTCTCACAACCTCCAACTACATGAAATACACACTCAACCTTGATTTTGGATAATATCACATACGCACTGCATAGAAGAACCCAGGTACTAGGATGATTTTTGCACTTCCATGAGGTACTCCTCTTTGCCTTCTAAAATGTTGTAGGAAGGACCTCACAATTTCAAACAATTTAGTGGGTAACTAYGTAATTACATGTATCCAACAAATTAGCTCAYTGTCAATAGTTACCTTCCATATTWTCCTGCCATCAGTACTAGCCACAAYCGYTGCTCTGCAACATTGACACACRATYCCATGGATTCYAAATKCAACCACTTTTTTAATGAAATTCTTGACACATTCAAGTACCTCAACTACGGGAAACATGGTGTGCCTTCATCCAGGCAACCTATTTCTGAGGTGTTCGTAACGCTCACCGTGTCCACCTTCACATGCACCGTAAGTCTTAGTCATTCAAATTATATGATAGTCCTCCTCCGACAACTTTAATAAAGAGGAAAACAAATTCATCAATACAACCCGTCCGCTTTAAGTCGTACACCAAACACAAACATCTAGAATTGTACATTTGCACTCACCTCTAGGCATCAGATATCTACATTTATTTGATGTCGACCACAGCACCACATCTTACATAAGAAGAGACTAAAACTCCTTCAATTTCACCCCATGTCAACCGCTAACTGTGACCTATGCCTTTGAATTCAAAAAAAAAGTATTTGGAATGCAGTGAATAGGATGCCATCGACAAAGGCCGCACTCATTTCAAAGTAAGACAGAAGCATAAGAGGTGAAACTTCATGTACATACACTATGAAAACCCTCCGTAGCTTTCTCAAACAAAAAATCTTGATATTGCATACAACAACTGCCTACAAAAATCGTCATGAGATTAACCAAATGTCGCAGCACAGGGCAGGTAAATTCCTTGTTATACTCACAAAAACCACCCTAGAGCATAACAAAGTGACTCTAAAGATCGAACCCAAGAGATCCTGTGAAGTAGTTAGATAATTTATACACTTAAACACACTTCTCACTTTTCCGGTCTTTAACCAAAAACTCAAAACACCAAAGCACATAGAAAAACCCTGGACTGGATTCTTTCCTTCCCCGATCCCAACCGTTTTCTATGTCCCAAAACACCCACAACCCAGGGCCCTACAACTTCCGGTCCTGGTTACAACTTTTAACTGACCTGGTTTGAATTTATCTTTGTTTAGCCATCAGAGGGATCACCATTTAACTTTGAGAGTGGTAAGCTCGCCACTCCTTCCGTGAATTATAGTGGCTGAAGATCCACTGTCTAATCTTCTAACTTCATATTCTAAACCGGATCCGGTTTGGTCCCTCACAATAGCCCAAAAGCTAATCCGGATTGCATGTCACTCAGAGATCCCCATGTACGATCCACTCATATTACAATGACCTCGGTTTTCTCTCCAATCTGTGCAAAGTTTGGGTGGCCACAAGTGAACCAATCCGTTCCAACACTCATATACCGCCTTCTTCCGTTTACCAATTTGGACAATGAGACCCCTCAGGAGATTTGGACACTCGACCGCATTTTCCACTGAGGAGTTCTAGCACAACTAAGGAATACCTCCCTATCCGTCTAGCCTAATCAACGGTTTTTCCACCCGGAATTGAAGACTACAGAATGCTGAGGAATCAAGAATCCACTCCCAACTCTTACTTACCCACTAACATGCACATAGAACTGAAAATACAATCACCAAGGGGGAAATCTTCTGCAAACCGGATTGCGCCCTCCTAACTCCTCCTCGTACGGCCTTGCCAAGCTTGGGAAGATATACAAAAAGAGAGATCAAATAGAAAATACAAACAAATTTGCAACAAAAAGACTTCTAGCCCACCTTGCAGGGCTGATTTAAATATCACATGCAAAAACACAAAAAGGGCACGGAAAGGGCAAAAAGGGCACGGAAAAACCGCCTAACTATCAACATGAATTCCTAACTACCCGGACGAATCCAGTTCCATTCCTAACTACCTAACATCAATTCTCAAACTCAATCTGAAACATCCCTAACTACCAAGCCAATGGTAGTGTCCTCTGCTTCCCATGGTAGGACTACAAATGCATCGGCCAAGTTCCGGACACGCGACCCCTCAGCGTCAGGATCCGGTCCATGCAGATTTGGAGGCAAATCCAAGTCAATGTGTTCCGCTCCAGCGGGCAGACTTGACTCCCTCTACTAGTTCTTGGACTCCGGGGTCGAGAACGTTGGATCCAAAGAGATTGGCACATCCGAAAACTCTTCCGGGATTGTAATATTCGAAAGATGGATTCCGGTCGGGCAGCCAACTCTGACCAACTTCTTGCTGCACTCACTAGAAGAAACTTGCGTTTTTGGCAACAACGCAGGAAAACGTGCCACTATGTCACCACCCATCACCGTTGATGTCGTCCAAAATGCGTTCTTTTTTTAACATGGAAAAACGTAACTAATTGTGCTGAACGTCACGAGAAACGTCCCAATTTTCGGAGACATCATGTCAAATTCTTGGAAATCAAATGGCTCTGAGATTGTCATGTGGAGGGATCCTGAGCGCCACATCACCTTTTTACGGGCAGCTTTTGCCACGCGGACCTTTTTCCAAAAAAATACGGTCTGCTCGGGGTAGTGACATGGACCCACTGAAAAATCTGACGTGGCTATTAAAAAAATCACGTGGCTCTGTCATGTCAGCTGCCACGTGGCAGTTTTGATGAGGGTTCCGGCTTCATAGGCCTGTTCTCTGCAACGTCACGGTGTACCTTAAGACATCAAGACAAATGTCATCTTGTCATGCGAGATGTGATGGTGGAGTTCCACAGAAATTGACTGGTTGTTTCCAACGACATTATATCGATCTCTGAAGATGTCTACTTTGACATCTCTGTTCACTCCATTGTCATTTCCTTATATATCATATACATTTTCCACAACATTGGTGTAAACATCGTTGAAAATTTTGTTTGCACGCTTGAAACTGTTCTCATCAGTGTATTGAACAACATCAAGCGTTGGGATAATACAATGTCGGCAAAGACGTCGGCACACACGGCCTTGCCGTCAATACCTTCTGATGTTGTACATGAACTAATACTCAATCTCTCATACGGAATTTGTAATAACATCAAGCAAAACAAAATGGTTGTTAATGGACTAATGTTTCATTGGAAAAGGACCATGAAATGAGTAGTTCCACGGAACATACACTGCGTACATTTTGCAGGAACAGAAATGAGCCACATGAAACGTAGAAAAAAAAGATGGGAATGACATGTGACTTCTTCTGCATGCCTCCTCTAATATCTAAAAAACTGACGGCAGTCCAAGAACTAGTCCGATTTTGATGTACTACCCTTCCCCTTCCTATTTGGAATCACTGTCCCACTCCCTATCTGTCAACCACGACATGCATCAAAATGTCTCTGCCAACGTAGTTCACGTCTGCAACGACATGAACGTCAACGTCAGAACTCCTGACATTGCGGCCTTATTTTTTCCGAGCTGGTGATCTTCTCCCGCTAGACACTTGCATCACCCCCCAGCCATTGACATAATTAGTGCATTGAAATTACAGAAGGGCTATGAAAGCAAGTACTGCCCATCGTGAATGGGTAGGGCATAAGCTAAATATTCTGGCACGTGCATAAAAAACATGGTGAGTCGTCATTGGACTTCACTCACCTTTGGGGCAGCTTAGACTGCCTTGGAAACACTGGCTGCATCTGCTGCTCCAAATTTGGGCACATTTGTCTTCATCAAAGGCTTTACAACCGTTTTGGATGCTATCTGCATTGTCTCGTGACGAAGCCTACTTGATGAATTGCCTGGGGCTTCAACGTCCTTATGAAAATCAAGAGGACACGCTCATGTCATACTGTGCAGGTTAAATATTGTGTCGAGGAAACTTACCAAAGACGTTGGCAACGACGTCTGACATAATGAAATTAGCTAATTCTTCACTGTCTTCAAAAACGGATTGGACAACAACGGTTCCACATGACGGCATCATTGCAAGCATTGGGCACCAGACTTGTATGAACTGACATGAGCTCCAAACTTCCGCTACCTGCTCAGGTGGACT
The DNA here is from genome assembly GCA_006891605.1 of Pleurozium schreberi. Classification (NCBI taxonomy): domain Eukaryota; kingdom Viridiplantae; phylum Streptophyta; class Bryopsida; order Hypnales; family Hylocomiaceae; genus Pleurozium; species Pleurozium schreberi. The sequence continues at coordinate 61,568 of VACF01001440.1, read as the reverse complement.
TCATTGGAATTTACATCCAACGCCTTGTAATACAGGCTGTGCTACTGCTACGGTGGTCAGGTCGTATGCATCGTCTTCTTTTTTGACGCCTGCTTCTTTGTCAGCCCCTTCCGCAACATCTGATGATTTTGAAGCCGATGTATAGACTGGGTTTTGGACGTCACACGCGACATAGGTCTCCGCAGCATCCTACTGTGGTGCAACCACGTCTCCACCAACGTCTTCATAGACGGGTATTACGTCTACCGAGACGTCGTCTGTGACACGAGCTGGGATTTCCTCTGTAGAGACGCCCGGCTTCAACATTGTCATCAAAAAATCGGGTTCAACCGTCATCCACGCTGCTGCTCCCTGTAACATCGGCTCCACTACTGCTGGAACCTGCACAGACAAGGAAGGCTGTCTTGGGTCATGTAATGACTCTGGACCTTTACCAGATTTCCCCTGCAGTGCTTCCTTCAACATGTCCTCCATACGCTACTGAGCTGATTCAAGGCAGACCATGGATCCTTCCAACTCTGAGATGTGCGTGCGCACCTCCTCAAGCTCCTTGCCATAATCATGCCGACCTCTGTGCTTCTCATCACTGATTCGCTTCAACTCCTTCGCCACTTTGGCGTCAATCTCCGCATCATACGGTGATCGACCCAACGACAAACTCTAAATTATCAAGATGCAGTCATAAGTGTAAATTCAAAAATAGTGGAAGCTGTTGTCCATGGTGCCGGGACGTACTAGACATACTGCCATTACAAAGGCTAGCCCACCATGACATGAACAAGCAGAAGAAGACGACATAGAGGTGGATTGTAAACAATCTTCACATACTAGAGAGCCTTGCATGTCCTAAAAAACGTCCTAAAAAAGGGCAGACATCCACAAAAACGTTCGCAACAACGTCACGTGTCTACAGACATGTCTTCCATAATATGTACTGTCAAACATGGTAGGACAAGTACACGTTCAAGGCATGGAAGGAAATGACTGCGGAAAAATAAAAGAGTGACAGACACTCACCAAGCGTGACACAACTTGCCTCTCAACGGTTTTTGTCTGCGTGGTCCCGGTTCCTTTACTTTTGGAAATTGCACGCATATGTGCAGACTTTGCCTGGGCTGCTTTGGTAGCCCGTGCATCCACAAGGCATGTCTTCCAATACGTGTCATTGTAATCCGCAGGCATTGGCAAATCGGTATCGATCATTTGGTTTAACTTGAACCACAAGGTGATGAGTGACTTCGTGATGACGGGCGCAAGAAACTTCTCACTCACGAGCTCGGTCTGACCAATAGGCTCCCAATCTGTACAAAGTGCTCATTCCTTAGTTCTACCAAAAGCACGCRAGAGTGCCTCAAGATCAGTGAGGAGCCATTTCATCAACACTTAACTGTAATCAGCCATGAAGATTTTGGTCTTTACTCTTCAGGCACGGGATTTGGGTGGAAAGCACTGACCATGCTATGAGAAATGTTCTGCTCTGTGCAGAGTCTAAGACGCTCACAGCAAAAGAGAACGTTCACCATGACAGCATGCGAACGTCATAGACAACGTGAACGACAACATCTCACGAGTTTCAAGCGACGTTGTCTTGAACGTCATCGACTGCTCCAACAAAAAAAAAGGTTTGCTCCCACATGTTGAGCGATATTACACACACCTGAGTAAAGTCGCTGAAACAGTGTCCTCCAGAGCTCCTTCGGCTATCCCTCCCAGTTCTTTGTAGGGTCAAAGGACTTCGCATATTTCACAACGTCTTTGGTCAAGGGGTCCCTCATTGCTCCATGCGGCTCTCCATTACTATCCAATTCAATGGGTTTCTTCATGGCAGTTTGAAATGCTGACTTGCTCTTCTACTTCGTCTGCACTGCCCCAATAGCGTCTTCTGTGTTGCCACCAGATTTTCACCTCCTGAACCTGCTTCATAGCCTCTACTGCAAAATGCGCTTTGAAAAATGAATGTGAGTGCATGAAGAAGATGTGGGACTAGATGCCTGTTCAAGAACACGTGACAACGAATAACGGGCCAACAAATGAACTAAACTGCGGTTTAGGGGGGGGGGGGGGGGGGGGGGGGGGGGGGGGGGCATACTAAAGGACAAACAGGGAACTTCTTTGTCGTCAAAGTAAACTAGACAGACATACTCAATGACATCAGCCGTAACATTGGAAGCTAGACACTAGCGTCTCCACGAAGCATTTGGCGGTTTACGCAGCGTGCCTTCGAATTTAACACTTGATCCAGAACATGGTGTACATAAGACAAACCCTAGGCAACGTTCACAGACGACCTTGCGACCTCACATTCTCTCCTACGTCAATCATCACGTCATAGAATACGCGACAACGTCACTAGCTACATCTCCGTAGACACACATGGTCGAATACAATGTCACCTGCACCGCATTCTGGTGACGTCGTACAAAACATTACAGCAACATAAGAAACTGTGGAACAATGTTGCTTACCTCCACGACTGCTCCCTCAAGCCGCCGCTTCCTTTGCCGTCCTCATGCAATTTATCCTCCGCCTCGTCGCCCTCCTCCTGCTCTTCCTCTTTGCTCAGGTCGACCGCCATTTTCTTGCTCGAAGGACGTACAGCGGACTGCCACGCCGGGCCCTTCCCTCGCCGATCCGCAACTAAACCAAATTCCTCACGCGCCTTCGAACGTCGCTCCATTTCACTACGCATGCGTTGTAGTGGTGGAGAGGCCTCCTCCGACAAGGCACGTGCTAGCGGATTCTTATGTTTAGCAGTCATTCCCCTTGGCCGCAGCATGGCAGCGCGCACCTCTCTCCAGGACACCCTAAACTCACCTTCCTGCGCAAGCAAGCCACGCTGGAGCCCAGCATGTTAGAGTCTGCCCTCACTGGACGTTTTGGTGGAAGAACAAGAGAAAAAATGCGCTGAAACAGAGGGTTTCGGCAACATTCACAGACGCCAGAGCAAGCCAGTAGCGGCAGTGCGCTACACCTGCGTAAATCGGCAAGACAACGACAAAAAGCACGGGTAGGAGAGGCGCTCCTGATGCGGTACATGAAAACTTCTGCTTGCCATCCATGCAAATTGGGTTCTAAGTTAATCAAGGACCCCGCAACCTACAGTAGAAACGGTGACACCCCGGACCCAAGAAAACAAATGTGCCACTCACCTGCAATAGCAACCTCCAAAATTAGCTAAGCACGGAAACAACAGCAAGGGAGAAGGCGCAAACCAATTTGGAGCCACAATTTGCAGCGACATAGGCTTCAGTGTCATCGGGAGATGGATTTTGAAATTCCCACCACCACCGCGGGGAGGGCATAGGACGTTGGGAGCGACAAAGCCCACGACGGGACCCGCGACGGCAGGTTCAGACGGGGAGTAACTTGAGGGGGCCTATACCCGGTACCCACCCCTATACCCGCGCCTCCGCTTTCCAGACTGCATTCGGGGCTCACGGGGCTGAGCAGAGGTGGGTTAGGGTTCCCTCGCTCGATCGATGCAGAGAAGAGGGGAAAATTGCAGAACAGAGGTGCAATGCACGCGCGCGCTGACTCCCAAACGTAGCACATTCACAAAAAAAAAATACTCACTTGCTGGCCGGGGTCGATGGAGCCTTCGTCACTTGCAGGCGCCTATGCGATGGACTGGCTTTCTTGTTGCGGCTCTTGGCGCTGAATCTCCAGTGCACGATTTTTCATTGCACTCTTCCGAGGAGGACGCCCTCTACATTGGCTAACTAGATTGCTGAGAACCAGTGCAGCGTTGGACTCTGCCACATTCACAGCTTGTGCTTCCCCAGCATTGTCTGCAAATCAAACAAACTTAGTGCGGGCAGGTGAAACGGATGTCACTGCCATACTAGTAAGTAAAATCCTAAAACAAATCACACTGCTTAGGCGTGTAGGGATTGAAGTTCATCAAAACCTAGAGTTGTAGCTCTGGTTTCTTCGACTACACTCTTCTGGCACTCATCGACAGCAGACACATGGGGTTTTCCAATGATTAAAGTACGGATATGTGTTTCCTGTGACATTGTAAGAGACGTTTTTGTTGACACGAACATGTTGCAAAGAACGTCTTCCAGTCACACACCTTGTCCCGGTTTCCAAAGGTATATGCAACTTCAAGCAAAAAGACAGAATTACTTGAACGATGAGATGGGATGAAACACTCTTGTCAACAATCGTAAGCAATATGTCCTTGAATGTGTCACACCATCGTTCAATTTGAACTGCTAAACCAACAAGCACAGTAAGTTCATTCAGGGTAAAAAGAGTGTATTAATGTAGGGAGATAGTGTCTAAAACCGCTACCAACTCAAGAGAGAATGCCGGTTCCTTGTAGGAGGGACACTGGATCTTTGTGAACATGATCAATGACATCAACAACGTTGTCAATGATATCAAAGAACATGTCATTGATGACGCAAGAGGTTCCGTGGATGTCGGAAGTCTACAAGTACAAAACATATATGCGTTCAGATGGTGTCTCTGCAAACTGTAACTGCAGTACCTTTTTGTAAAAGTACCCTTGACCTACAAATTGTAACGTTCCAGCAATTATGCAAAACGTGGCTCCCTTCCTTAATGACAGTGAACTCTGAATCTAACTCCGAGCCTTTTTTCTCTGTGCAGGGTTTCTGCCGGACCGAAGGCTTCCTGCACAACTTCATGTTCCAGTACGTGATGTGAGCGGCACACATGAATTCCTCATCCAGAGGACGTGGCACCACCATCCGCATCGTTGAGGACGGGCATACACTCCGCCACATACCAGTTTCTGACTTAATCCTGTACACAGAGCTTTGAGTGGCCACTGAGAAAAGCATGCGCTCCTATAGGGACACCTATAGGGATTGCAAGGGTGGAGTCCGCAAAACCATACAAATGATACGGCAACACCATTCACTTGCGGTTTAGAATCCATTTATGAATAAATCATTACTCAGTGGGGATCCTTTAGAGGGCTATCCAACTACGGGAATCTGGGTTGAAGACGTTGCTTACAATGATGACGTCATTGCCAACGTCCCCCAAGACAACAACGCTGACCCTGCTGCTGTGTTAGGAGGAGAAGAAAATGCCCAAGCATTAGATGAAGACACTGGTCCTCCACTTGATGAGTACCACAAAGTGCAGCAGCAAGTCATGGAGGCCTTCGATAGAGGGGATGAATTGCATGAAGAGTCTAACGCCTCCCAAATCCCTGGCGACGTAGATGATGGTTGTGATGACACTGTAGACAGCATGGAGGATATGTACACTCAAGCCACTACTCCGTTGTATCCCGGCTCTTGAACAAGCATTGTGTCGGTGACTATCATCATCATGAACATGTGCACCGTGTTCCATGTGAGCAACAAATTCTCCGATGAACTATTTCGATTCTTATCAAGTGACTTGCTTCTGGCAGGTAACAAATTGCCTCCTAATCATTATGAGGCGCGGAAGAGTATCAGGCGATTGGGCCTTAACTACAACAATATACATGCTTTCCCCAATGGTTGCATTCTCTATGAAGACAAGCACGAAGCACTACAGAGTTGCCTTCAATGTAATAGTGCCAGATGGGTAGATGGCACAAACAATATTCCATCCAAGGTCATTCATCATTTTCCCCTCATTCCACGATTGAAGCGCATGTGGAGGTCGCTAGAGATAGCATGCATGTTGACAAGTTACACTAAACACGTTAGCGATGACGACATCATGCGCTTTGTGGTGGACAACCCAGCATGGAAACACATTGGCAATGACATTGTGTTCAACAACTTCAGAGCTTAAATGCGGAACATGCGACTTGCGCTTGGTTTGGACGGCGTGAACCCCTTCAAGTTGAATAACATGAACTGGTCTACTTGGCCAGTACTCATCCTAATCTACAACTTTGAGCCCTGGTTTGTCACCAAAAAGTTTTTTATTTCCTTATGCATATTGATTCCTGGAAAGCACTCTCCTACCTCAAGTGGGCTTGACATCTTCATACGTCCCTTGCTGAAGGAGTTGAAGGAATTGTGGCAAGGTGTTCATGCACTAGACTATTTCCAACTGGAGGGCAGTCGGTCTTTCAACTTGCGTGCAATATTGATGTGGACCATATCTGATTTCCCAGCATATGGGCTGATTTCAGGCCTCTGCTGTAAGGGGTACAGAGGCTGCCCGCACTGTGGACAAGACACTGATGCAAGAATGGCCAAGATTGGAGATGTTCTTTCAAATAGAAGAGCTAGAGTTTTGAAGATAGTGTACGGTGGCATATGGCAGTACTTACCTCGACATCACCCGTACCGAAGAAACACTCAATTCAATGGCAAAGCCAAGCACCGTGGTATGCCCAGAATACAAACAAGACAAGATGTAATCAAATTTGCGGCATGGAGGCAATCGTACTTAGCCCTAGGCGGTAAAGAAAATGGACCAGATGACCCAGTGCATGTGATAGGGGTCAAATGACTCTGCGCATTGTTTGAGCTGGATTACTGGGAGGTCAGTGACTAAACACCCTCCAGAACCTGAATTTGCAARTCAAAGTAGCGTTAGTGGCGACGTCTCTGCCCACCCGTCTAGACCTTTGAATCTCATAGACGTTCTCCATGACATCATCATGGATGTCACGGACTGTGTCTTACGGAAAGCACTGACCATRCTGACATGCTGTGGTCATGGTTTTGTTGAACTATAGTGAAGTACTCAAAGTTTCCTAAAATTATTCTCTTATAATTTCTATTATCACAACATGTATATATTGAAGCACAAGACTTTTATTCCAGAAACTAATTGCATGTAGTGCCTGCAAGTGCAACATTTGTTGGAACAGTATATTCTGGATGCTATGCATTGCGAGAAGAATGTATGTAAAAACATAGTGAAGACTTTTTGGGGAATGAACGATAGTCCGGGGAGTCATCTTGATGCACAAGAATTAGGCATCCGTGAGGAGATATGGCTACAGGATCCACGCCGCCGACAAGATGAATACTACATGCCGCAAGCTTCGTTTGTGTTGAAGCTCCACAAATGGAAAGAGTTTGTTTCAATAACTTCTAATATTCGGACTCCTTCAAACTATGTCGGAAGCATTCACAAGCGCCTAGAAGATGGGAAATTGCAATATATGAAAACACACGACTACCATGTTGTCATGCAACAGGTGAGGCATTCCTAAGTTTTTTTATTTCAATGTATGTAAATGAATGTATAGCTGTTGACATGTAAAATGACGCGTCTAAGTACACTTCTATGGTGAAACAGTGCATGGCATGCTTCTTGTGATTTCAACATGGAAGGAATTGAAAGGAGTGGAAAGGCTCCTCTGTGTGTTTGGTGTGGTAGCCTTCTCTAACATGTTTGAACAGAGATTGTGTATTGTCATGTTGTTTGTGACGTAATTGGTGACATGCTTGGAGACGTAAGTAGTGACGTAATAGGTGTCAATTTTCATGTAGCACAATAACAGAAATGGATGCCTGACACCTAGAACTACGTCTTTTGTCTTCCTCGTCGAGATTCTTTGTATTGAACCTCACCAAGCGTGAAAATTTTGTGTCAAATTCTACCTGTGGCCATCCAAAACTTACTTGAAGAGAACGTGCTTGTAGCAATCATCAAAATGAGCAGGGTTTTCCAAAAAATTTGTGCCAAGGAAGTGCAAGTATGTGACCACAATGACTTGATGCGCGACGTCATAATGGCAAGCTGTGTGTTGGAGAAAGAATTCCCCCCTACATTTTTGAATATCATGTCGCATCTTCCCTTGCACTTGGTCCAGCAATTGTTTGTGTGTGGCCCAGTGCACTGCAGTTGGATGTATCCCATAGAGCGGTACATGAAAACTTTGAAAAATTATGTGCGGACTTACGCACATCCAATGGGTAGCATTGCAGAGGGTTATCGAATAGATGACACACTTGGATTTTGTACGGAGTACATGCGTGAGTATCGAGGGACCATGGACCAAATATGGGACGCAAACGAAGAGCCTACCATGACAGACGAAATTCTTTGACCAAACTGCAATCGCAAGCGGAAGATGTCAAATGAGTTTTGAAACCTTGCGCATGCCTTTGTATTGGACAACGCAGCGTGCCTTGAACCTTGGCGTCAGTGAGTTCCTAAATCTTGTTTGAGGTGTCACGGCAGTTTAGATTAATGTCATTTTTGTCGGATGCTGTGTAGCTGGTTCATCAAAGACCTGCTAATGTAGACACCACACCCTATCCCGCGCACGTTTAGTTTGACACGGTCGTACACCTTCCTACTGCATTCCATGTGTCACAGTAACATGTAAGGCCATATTCATTATATTGAGACTTTTCGTAGTCTCATTATTATCCTCGACTTGAGGATAAACCGGTTTATCTCTTGACTAATATTTTTTGATAAATAGGTAACAACACCAACTTTTAGAATTTTATTATAAGATCATTATTTGAGTATTATTTATTTTTTATTTCAGTTATTATTATTTTAAATGAATTTCTCAATAATTAGCATTCTATCTCAAAATCTGCGAAAAGTCTCAATATAACAAATATGGCCTTATGTGACATGTATTGCCACATCATTAAAGACGTCCCTCTACACATCCTTCCTAACACAGTGCAGTGAAAGGACATGTTCAGTTACATGTCACGGACTTTGAACATATATCTTTTGAGTGTCATGACCTCTGAGTGCAAACCGTACTCTAAGTGCTCCCGGTTGGAACGATGTGCAGGCAGTACAGTACCGCAAGATGCCAACGTTGGCAAGACAGAGAGACATTTCGGCGACAATTTTGTCGTCGCCATCCTTCAACGACAGTGCGGTACCCAGCAGATCTTTTCAATTTGCCTACTTTTGCTTCCTGGTTGTCCGCACGGCTGAAGACCATGCAAGATGTAGGTGAGCATGTGGACGGCGATGTTGCACAGTACGTACAACCTCCTGAGCGATACGCAACATCACATCGGCATGCACCTGCACACCCGGAGCGCCAAAATTGGATTGGTTACACGAGATTCTTGTGTGGTTGCCTCATTCACTTGCCAACTTTGTTGGGGGCTGTAAAACGGAAGACCTGTAGAAAGAACAGAGGACTATATGAAGTACATTGAAGAGATTTTGGAGTTAGATTACCGAAACCACTGCACAACTATGCTGGTATGCGATTGGGTTAGCGGCACCAATGATGTTCGTTTCCCTCATGTCCAACGGGATTGCTATGGCTTTGCGATCGCAAATTTCAATCACATGGACGGCAAGGTCCATGCAAACTCCTTTGCGTTTCCTTTGCATTGTCAGCAAGTTTTCTTTTCAGACGATCCTCAGAAGGCAGGGTGGAAGGTGATATGTCGTACGGAGGTGAGGGGTAGATGTGGGTAGCTCGAAAAGAATCAGCCCATCTTGTCTATGATTGAAGTGGGTAATGATGAATCCTTCGCAGGGCTCCATCCCGTCGCCCTTGAGTCAGAGCCAATTAGAGAAGTGGCAACAATTGGTGGTATATTTATCTCGCCAGCACTAGAGGCCCCAAGGCAGCAGGAGCTAGACCGAAGGTAGGAGGAGTAGCCATGGCATGTAGGAAATTGCATACTCCTATGGATATGTCATCTCTGTCTGATGACAGCGTCGTTTAAGGTCATGTTGCATCAAACCCGCAGAACTTGTCATCAAAGATGTTCATGACGACATTCCGCATGATGTCCGCATGGACAGATGTAAAGCACTCAGGAAGTTTTGCATCACTAAAATGCTATTGGCCAAGTTGCTGTCATGAAGAGAGTTTGCATCATGCATGTGAAAAACTCTTTTTTTCATTCCAAGATTGGAACAAAGGGTACCAATTTTGCACCCTTTTCTTGTTCCTCCCAAAGGGAAAGGTGTGCACGTGAAGAATGTACCAAAATGTCCAATATGAAACCAATTTCATTTAAAGAAGTTTCTTAAAAGAACAACATCAATTTTCTACACATGTCTGGCACGACCTTAGAGGAATGACACATTTGAACTTCTTATAATTGAATACCGAAATTCCCTAAAATATTATTTGACAACAGAAGATGAGAATGGACATTAACAATTTTACCTCCAATAACTAGTAATGTCGAAAGAGAATGGGTGTCTTTCTTTTAATGACTCATTGTCATTAGAAGACATGGTAATTTTGAAATGAAGGTAAAATTAGTTAATTGAATACACCATATTGGTAATTATAATTTTTCTGAAGAGGGAGTTTCAAATGGGGTATATTACTTATATCCATTTTTTTTTCTTAATTATGCCCTTTTTTTTTCTTCTGACACCCCATTTTTTTTCTTTACATCCCATATTCCTCAGCCATTTCTTCATTTTCTCCTGATGTTCCATTTCCTTTCTTACGCCCCTTTCTTTTTTGTAATTCCCCCTTTTTTCCTTCTTCCCCAATTTATTTTTTTTCCTCATTTCTTTTCTTACACCCCATTTTTTTCAAGACACCCCATTTGTTTTTCTAACATCCCATGTTTTTATCAATTCCCAATTTTTTTTTCCTCCATTTTCTCTTGATGTTCCATTTCCTTTCTTACACTCCATTTTTTTTTTATTAATTCCCCCTTTTTTTCCTTCTACCCCAATTTATTCTTATTCCTCATTTCTTTTCTTACACCCCATTTTTTTTCCGTACACCCTATTTTTTTTCAAGACACCCCATTTGTTTTTTCGACATCCCATATTTTTATCAATTCCCATTTTTTTTTCCTCCATTTTCTCTTGATGTTCCGTTTTCTTTCTTAAGCCCCATTTTTTTATTAATTCCCCCAATTTTTCCTTCTTCCCCAATTTATTCTTATTCCTCATTTCTTTTCATACACCTCATTTCTTTTCATACACCTCATTTTTTTTCCTTACACCCTATTTTTTTTCTTTACACCCAATTTTTTTTTGAAGACACCCCATTTGTGTTTTTGACATCCCATATTTTTATCAATTCCCAWTTTTTTTTCCTCCATTTTCTCTTGATGTTCCATTTTCTTTCTTACGCCCCATTTTTTTTATTAATTCCCCCGTTTTTTTGTCTTCCCCAATTTATTCTTATTCCTCATTTCTTTTCTTACACCCCATTTTTTTCCTTACACCCAATTTTTTTTCTTTACACCCTGTTTTTTTTTTCGAGACACCCCATTTGTTTTTCTGACATCCCATAATATTAACCCTCAACTCCCAATTTTTTTTTCCTGCATTTTCTCATGATGTTCTATTTTCTTTTTTACGCCCCATTTTCTTATTATAATTCCCCCTTTTTTTTCCTTCTTCCGCAATTAATTCTTATTTTTCTTTTTATGCCTTACACACCATTTTTTTACTCATCCGTGATTGTTTTTCTTGTCCTCCATTCGTTTTTTAAAACCCCTGATTCTTAACTCTTCCTCGTAATTGCAAATGTGCACAATGACCCGAAAGCAATGTGGAGACACATGTGTTGACAAAGACATCGGGAAGAAAGAAAAACATGATGAATGCAAATCAAACATGGAACAAGTGTGAATTTGCAAACTAAAAGCAACAAACTACCAATTTGCAAGAGGGAGGAAGATTGAATTCGAAAATGCGAGCCTTTTTTTTGGCCCAATGGAAATCCTAGATGTAGAATTGAATTCAACACTTGCGATACGATATGCCTTTGGATACCATAAGCTTTCCAACATTGTAGCTTGACCTCCCAATGTTTAATAGCTCATTCATCCCCAACTGTCAACATGCCATTTTGAATTATTTTTCAGCCAGTTTAGCATTTTTTCTAGCAGCACTCATTTTCCCTCCTTAAACATGATTTAATTTTGGCAAAATAATGGTCTTCCCCCTTGCCTTTTCCTTTTTTTATTATTTTGACAATGCATGAAACCGTTCCGAGTTCAAGTACTTTCCATTTAAAGTGTCCTAGTTGGGTTCAAGTCTGAGATTTATTAATTGGTGCATAATGTTTTTGGGCAATATCGGTCTTTCACTACAATATTTTAAGAAGCACACGAACGACATGCGAAATTTATGCGCACCAACTCCCGTTCCGCATCCCTTCAAAGGAAGTTTATGATGCTTGAGGGAGCAACTGCCCTTTTTTGCAGTAATTTCCTTCCGGGCAGCATCCTCCCTGAATGCAATGACGCTGTCCGCAGTTGCTGGGGAGAAGTTCGCTGACGTGGACATCCCGCGTTTTTTTTGACGTCACCAAAAATTTCACTCAATGTTTTGTATGACGTCACTGATGACATGTGACATTGCTAGTGACAACGACATGTTTGCACGCTTTTCTCTCCTTGTTAGCTTGGACATCATCCGAGATCGCAGAATCCGGCATGCGTTTTTCAGAAAACGCATGATGTCATTTAAAACAGGCACACGATTTTTAGAACGTCACGTGTTTTTGCAAAAATATAGTAAAAAACGCTAGTTTCTTATAGTGACTCCTCGATATGTTCAACCAACACCCTCGAATCTCTCATAGTCTCTTCAATCTGATTCGCATAGTCAATGAGGATCCTGACGATGTGGGAACCGGATGGTTTTGGCTCCTCTTGCTTCTCGTATAGCTTTGCCTAGGCAATCGTTTCCCCAGTCATTCCCACCATTGTTGTAATCCACTCAACAACTGTCCGGATCCCTTCAGATGCCTCCCAGTTGGCAATTGCATCCTCTCTTGTTTCAAGGAGTTCCGCTTTCAAGCGGTCGACCTCCTCCGTTAGACGCCCAATCTCTTTCTCTTGCTGCAACTTCTCTGCCGGATCTAAGATGCACTCTGCCACTTTCCCCGGCAGATGACTATTCGGTTCTGCTCCTACCAGAATTTCTATGCTAGAAAGGGTCCTTCACTTATCCTCCCAATCCGTTCGGACTTCGCTCAAAATTTTGATAAGGCCTTTGAACGGAGTACCTGATTTTGAATCTTCCGAAGTAGTCAGGCGCTGTTCCGGTCCAATCAAGTGCTATTCCGGTTCATCTTGTGGAACTTCCTCTTCGACCGGCTGGTTCTGTCTTGGAAGCATTCCTCTCCCAGTTGGTGACGTGTTCTTCTGTCGCTTAATCTTCCGTGCGAGTCCTTCTAGGTCATCTTCCTCTTCTTTGTCTTCCCGATCGGAACCGGATTTGGAAAACTTATCGTCATCCGATTTCGATTCTCCATATTTCAAGAGCATCTCCTGAGTTTTGAAAGTCTTCTCTTCCGAACTCGTCAAGAGCTCCTTCTCCTTGTAAAGATGGTAGATGTAGGGACTTACAGGTGTAGCCCTACTCTTCCCAATCCTACTCACAAGTTGGGCCACCAGATCGGAAATGATCCGGCCCCAGTCTACTTTCCGGATTCTGCTCAAGGATCCGAAAATCAAGTTGCCGAGGGTGATGGTAACCCGTGTTGGCTTTTCCGAATGCATGATTCGAATCAAGAACCCCAGCAATCGGCGGTTCCAGTCCTTGAGACAATCTTTTACTAGTGTACCCGTCCTTTGGATTGACCGCTCCTCTGAACTTCCCCTTGATGTACTTGTCGTTCAGGTTGGCCATCCCGAGTCCGCCAGCTTTGAAGTCGTAGACATCCCGCCACATCTCTTCCATCCACTGGCCGAGTGCTCCTCTGACGGTATTGTCATACTGATTTACCAAATCCATTATGAGCTCCCTCACCATCCGCTCATCTTTAAAATCCCAAGGTTTGTTGATTAGCCTGACGCAACCCATGGTCTCAAGGTCCTCCGGGAGTTCCGACTTTTCCGATTCCGACATAGGGATGACTGGAACGATCTTCCGGAGCTTCACCTCGGGATCGGTCGGGGTGGAACTACTTGGTCTGTGTCGGCGTAGTTGAGGCATGGATGCTATCCTCACAAGAATCCGCTCCTAACCTAGACGCACGTCCCGTTCCTCGTAATCACTCTCCGATCTCAACCGGACACTTGCAAAAAAACCTTACATAATTGCATTGATCCACTCACGCTGCCCAACACGTGAAACTCATGTTCGCGGAGAGTGGAATACGTCTCGGACACTCCAAATAGCAAGGCAAAAAGAAGGAAGATTGGCAGTTTCAAGCTTAATATAGCCTTTGGACCTAATCCGGTCCGATCCTTCCTATCCGGCCAATCCTAATCCGAGTTGACACTAGATTCCGGTCCTAGATATTTTAGACCGCATTTCTGCCAGTTGATCCATTACTTCAATGTCATATCTAATCTCCATTTTTCTTTTGTTCCTTAACTGAATCCGAATTCCAACTGGATGGTTTCCGTTCCAAATCCTAGGTAACTTAGAAAAATCAAAAATTTAGGTTGCGACACCAAACAAGAACAATTTTGGGTAACAACAACAGATGCCTAAGCATTCATTTCGCACTGTTCACAATATAGAAAGAAAATAAAAAAAGCAAACCTTCACAATGACAAATGTGCACACTGGAGGAATGCAATTCAGAATTGACCTCCGATAGTAGGCCAGCACTATGGTGGTCAAAACTTGTCCCCACAAAACACCTAATYAAGTAACCTGATAAAACTTTCATTTCCACTGTAATTAGGAGACCATCAAGATCTAAAGTCACAATGAACAACAGCTACTTTGAAGTAAATTCTATAAAGACCTAGAAGTTTTGAACATAATCATGGAGACATACCTGAAAGACATGAATAAGCGAGTCCATGCATTGCTCAATTGTACATTCACTGTCCACAAGCAATTAAATACATCGTGCCTCACTTTTGAATGCATACTACTATATGCTCATGGAATAAGTCAGACAAAGAGTGCTCGGGTACTTAGTTCATACAGCCTTTCATATCAAGCAAAGACGGTTTGTCTCCTAGTATTTGTACATGTGATGTCCATGTATGTCCATCAACTTCACATTTATATTCACCACCCTGAATATTAAAAACTGCATATTGTTAATTATCTTAAACGGACTCCAAATGGAACTCCAATCGGTGCATCACTAGTAACACCGCTATATAATAAAGATCTAATGGAAACCCAAAATAATGAAGTTCATGCTCTAATTAAATTAACCATCCAACCCCGGAAGAGCCGGCCACCATATCGAACATCGCCTCATGAAAGCTTCGCCCAACATTGTGCACTCCACTTTTCCATCACTGTCAAGTTCCACAAAAGAGACTGGGGCGTCCAAACATACTATTGTCTTCAATAACAAACAAACCAACTTGTTGTTGCTGCGTCCAGGCATAAAGACCCTGTCTCTGTCAAAATCGGATTGCACCAAAGTGCCTGAACCCAGGAACTTTTGAGGCTCCAAATTTTCTAACAACATTATTTCTCACAAAAATGCATTACGCACCTGCCATCCACAAACATTGTCATTGTTCACATCTTTGTCATGTTGCGTTACAAGGAGGACACCGTACCAGCTCTAACCACCATCCTAGTCAATTCCCATATRTGCTTTAAATATTGTGAAGGTAAAGAGGACGTTCAAATTCCGTTCACATGCGCTGCATTCAAGAGTAAATTATACATTTCAAAGGAAAAGTACCCACTTACACTGCTTCAACACATGTCTTCCTAACACAATTGCACTTCACTTTACTTTCTAGCTTTCTGCAACATGATAAATATATTGTCARAGGATGATATGTACATCCAATGCATATAGTTTGGTTTTTACYGTGTRTGAGTAAGAGTACATTGAAAGATGAATCATTCCAATAGTTCAACTTCCACTCCTCCAATGTTGATGTGGTTTGGTTAAAAGACAACCATGTCTCCAAGACATATTAACTTTTCTAGCAATGCGCTGTAATGTACCCTTTACAATCTTCTTGTCATGCAAGAAATTAGACCCACACTAGCTGTGCTCTACTGTGCTTGAAACAGATTTATAGTGGGATAGCCTAATAAGATACATGAATTTAGGGTCAAGTAATTCAACCCTTGGACCTTTTGCTAATTAACATRAACTTGAAAGTCTCCAACATACATTTCCTCCCTTTTCGACTTTTGCTTGGATGACTTCGCATTCTTGGGAACGGGCTTAATGGTTCCCAAGGCAGTTTCCTTGTTTGTGTCTCCGCCATTGCGATTGACTGTACCTTCTGTCGCTTTCTATGTTCAGACTCTATAGGTACAAGCATGCTTGGGGTACCCCACTCAGGAACTAAGGAACAGGAATGAAATAATTTTCAGGAATCCTATTTTACAAATAAATATGAGAGTAATTTTTTAAAAACATTAGTTATTGTTAGAACACATATAATCAAATCATTTTCATGAATCAAAACTCACGAAATCATTAATTTTTTATTTTCATATTTATTAGGATTTAGCAACTGATATCATGTCAATACAAAGTGTATATATAGATACAAGAATTTTACTATGATTTCTTGCCTATTCACTAGTTAACAACTCACTTTTCAAGATTCAAATATGAAATGCGCAAGAATATTCAATTTTGAATTCCTTTTAGACGTAGCCCCTCCTTATATTGTTTTAGATGATTTGAAAAATAATAAAAAATAGTTAAATATTCCATATCAAGTTATAAATTACTACAATTGGTTATCAAAATATCATAAATCAATGAAGTGATTTGAAAATACTTTCTACTAAATATTTATATTTCTTTTTGATTCCTGAATGAAAAATGGACAATGTGAAAGAGTCTTGAATGAAGCTACAGGAATCAAATTAACAACATTAATCTATTCATGGCAATTTCTTTTGGATGATTCCATATTGTATTCTATACGAAAAAAAAAAATTTGAATTAAAATCATAATTTTTCTACAAGATTTGAAACTTAATGTACATTAAAGAAATGAATTTCAGTGAAATATATTGTGTGATGCCAATTGTGGGGTACCCCAAGCATGCTTGTACCCCTATGTCTTTTTGCTTCTACATTGCATCAACTTTGCTCTAGTAGGTGTACACAAAACCAGAAAGGTGTGAGGACAATACTATGACATGCCCTTCATGTTCATGTGTACACCTGAACTTCAATTTCATGGCAAAAATCTCCTTGAGCGTACTTACTTTTGTGGGCATACTAGCTGC
Source organism: Pleurozium schreberi (assembly GCA_006891605.1). Lineage (NCBI taxonomy): Eukaryota > Viridiplantae > Streptophyta > Bryopsida > Hypnales > Hylocomiaceae > Pleurozium > Pleurozium schreberi. The sequence goes on along the minus strand of VACF01001440.1, from coordinate 44,573 downwards.
CACTAACTTCTCTGCGTTTCGATTTAATATTCTCACCATGCCAGTGTCCTACATGAACAAAACATACCATTGCAAGGTTCCATTGATTACGACAGATTTGGCAATAAGAAGTCTTTAAACAAAAACAACCAAAGAAAGACATGCATTCTCCAATTTGACACAGGTACACTCCTCTTACCTCTTTCTCTGTCCACTTCCCTTTACCAAGAGGGCGACATTTTCTTTTACTTGGCTCATTCACTGCATCACCAGCAAACTTCTCTCGCATTGTGGTACCAATCATTGGAACCGCATTCATAGTACTCTCCTTTATTTGAGAAATGCAAGATAAAACTTCCGGTGCTTTGTTCCTTTCTTCCCTCACTTATTTTTCCTCGGGCTCCACAATTGTCGCCGCATGGTCAAGTTTTGGGAATTTTTTCTCTACATCAGAATCACTATTCTCCTCTGGTTGGCTTTCTTCGTCCCCCTCGGACTTTGACTGGTCACTACCTTCTTCCTTGTCACTGGATAGAACTCCTTTCTCGTTGTGGATTGCCTCCATGTTCTTCTTGTCATCCGTTGCTACGACAATTGCAAGATCTTCTCCGTGCTCACTCTGTTCTAGGCTACAATTGGGGGCCTCCAGTTCCTATATCTCTGATTGCGTCGTTTACCAGGCCTTTAGCTTTGGCTCCCACTTTCGAACAAATTCTTCTAGCATATTCAAGCACTTTAGCATGTTCTCATTTGCTTGCTTAGCTACAGACTTCGCATTTTTTGTGGCCCTTGTCTTTCTTTTCTTAGCATTCTCCTCCTGAAAAATAGCCCACTCTCTTTCAAACGCTTCCTCTATCTCTGTGAGGAAGGGTTCTTGCTTTAAGTGCCTTGTCTGCAGTCATTTGTAAGCAACAAGCACAAACAAGCGTCAAATCAATCTTGCCACTCAATCTGTAGAAAAATTCATGGCACTCTCTTGTCAAATTTAAGATGTCCTTCTTGGTTTGACCAATGCGTTATCAAATTTGCAGTAAAGGAAGGTAAGCAGCTACTACTAGTCATTACTGGTGGCAATGACATTATTTCATGCTCTGAAATGAATGAGACTTTGTGATCTCATTCATGTTTAGCAACAGTGAAAACATGCCACACGGCTATAGCTGCTAATAGTCTCATACAACACTACCAATCCACATCTCAGTAATTGGTGGCTACTAGAAAAACTCTGACATCAAACAAGTTTTCTTGCGAGTGCATAATTAGTCTTCTACCATCACCATAGACAAACTTCTCTATTCTACTACCGTATTAAAAATTGGTGGCCTTGTTCTCTACTTGTCTTAGCAAAGAAGTGACCACGCAGTACTGACTAAAATTTTTATTGAACATTGACATAACAAAGGCTGTGGGGATTCAAAGTGAATGTCACTTACAAGGTTGTCGATTACAAATTCACAAACTGCTTTCTTCCTTGTATTTTTGGAGCCGCAGTCCCGGGCAATCGTTGCCATTTTAGCCAATTTCTCTCTGCCTTYTGCACTTTCTCGTTTTCCACCAAGTCGTCCCAATACTCCTCCTTTAGGTCTGAAGGTCTATCGCATCCCCTATCAATGAATTGGTTCAAACTGAACCTAAATTGTATGAAGCTTGTTCCARCTTGCTTCTTAAGGTACTTTGGACTTAATCTCATAGAGTCTCAATAGAATTCATAAGAGTGCATTAGGCATTCTAGAAGCCTTTCTTTTTCTTCCTTGGTCTGTCCATCCCACCCCACTCTTGGGTCCATGTCTTTCGCAAATGACATWATGTCCTTGTGGAAAAGTGTGGCCATGGTGCCATTAGGAACTTTGTACTTGTCTAGGTATCCGGGGCAGCGATATCTCTCATCTGACTTCACCTCGTTTTCCACTACCGCTGAAGATGACGGAGGAGGGGTAATGGCACGCCTGTTGCTCCTTACCAACTGACGTCTTGCACTTGGCTCCATAATAGATGCATATGTGTCCATAGGTATCGGTCCATGGCGCTCACGTCTTGCCTCCTCATATTGTCAGCCACCCTCATATTCCCGACCTTGTCTGTCGAAATCTTTTTCGTGGCCATCATAGTATTGATTTGCAGTAATGAAAAAATTGAATTAGAATGTAAGTGGCCTGTCTGTCATTTGAATGAAGACCGACGACAAAGTTGTAGTGTGTTTCTAGAAACTTAAATCAAACATGGACATTAGAAGGTGGACACTGTTGAATTGAGGAAAAGGTACCTCTGCAGCCGTTATAGTTCATGCAACCTTCATAAGGCCCACCACCGCTGCCATAATCTGCACCTTGGCCATCATAGTCTCTCCCTCCTCCATACGGAGGTGGAGTCCATGGCCGCCTAGTTTGACCTCTATAGGGTTCTATTTGGGGATTGCCATATTCGAGGGGGTACTGATGTCCCCAACCTAAAGCAGTTCTCCTAACTGATAGTTCACCATAGTAACCTCCGGCAGGTGGGAGCGGAAGACCTTGCGCTTGCTTTTCGCAACGTGTTGGTTGCAATTCAAAAACTACAGCTGCATGATCTATAACGGCTGCATGATCCGCGGATGTAGTCTTTAAAAACTACAGCTGCATGATCCGCGGATGTAGACGCACCTTGTGTCTTCAATTGTAGAGATCCGGGAGAAGGCACTCCATAGTCTTTGAGATCCACGTCCATTGGAAGATTTGGGGACCGACTCATTTTTATCTTTGAACCTTCAGACGATTTCGTCTTCATTTCCTTCTTGCTTTTTTTTTAGCTTCTTTGCCGGGCCAAGTGCCAAAGTTCTCTTGAATCTAGATAGAGAAATTTGTAGTAAAGAAATTTTTTAGGAAGCAAACGAGACTGCATGAGAATCAAAGTAGTGGTAGTTTCAGCAGCACTAGTTCAACCACTAAAAGAACATTGAATAAGGGAGAGTCATGCAAGTTTTGATTCCTYTGCAAATGGCATGCATAATTTCGGTTTAGTCTCCCTCCATTATGCACTGGTGCCAAGGACCTCTATCTCGCTTGGATTTCCGGAAGGAAAACTTCTGATATCTGGCATGGAAGTGTATTCCTATGCCACAGGAACTAGATGCACTCGCACCTCTCGTAGAAGAATTAAAACAAAGTGGGATTCCAACTCCCAAACAAACCAAAAGGTACATCTTTGATGCCCCAGCATGAAGCACCTCCTTCCAATCCTAAATACACATACATGGTGCTTGAAACCCTGCATTTCTAAGTGCATCTTCTTTCAAAAGTAATACCAACTAAATGGACTCCATGAACACTCTAGACAGCACAAAAAAATACATGTGGGCTGCCAAGGGATCCTACATTACCTGCTCAGCGCGCTTTACAATCTACAAATGGCGCTACAAATTTGGAGCCGCCAGGGACAATAAATGCTTCACAAAATTCTCTCCAGCAATTTGAATGGAATGGAATGGAAATGGAATTCAACAACATTCAAGACAATAATGTAAGGACRTTGTTCACTTACAACACGGTGYTTCTTCTGTTCCTGAGATGCGCCAAAGATTTATTTTGGTGCAAGTCTCTTTTGTCTCGTGGTCCTCCGTAGCGTCCCCACTCTTTGCACTGCACTACTTGTCTTCCATCTCCGCGTTATAGCACATACAGTGTCTGCCGCTGCTTTCTTGCTTGTCACTTTTCTAGAAAATGCAGGTTGGAGTGCAGCTGCGTCTTTGAATCCAGCGACCAACAAGTCATTCTCAATTGCATCATAGAGTGTTTTTTTCCTTAAGTTTCTTTCTACTTTGTATGCACAGATTTGACTGCTAGAAATGTCGTAACTAATTAAAGAGGTGTCCATGGAAACGGTGGATTCAGTTTGTGGATGGTGACAAATTGTGATTGTGATCAAATCTCCCCAATTTTCAACTTAAGTGGTACTCGAGGGCCAACATGCACAGAAAACTACATGTGTCGGGAACTTCAGTTAGGAAGTAGTGTGCCCAAAGGTTATTAATATGGCTTCTCGTGCAAGGCATTGCACAAAAGCATTGACCCGTCTTTCAATTTGTCCTCTCCTCATACAAATGCCACTAGATGTAATTTCCCCTTTTTTCATGTTTTTTGCTTTGACAATGCTATTGGAAGTGGCAATGCTTTCTGAAATTTTGAGAAGCTGMRCTARTCACATAATTCTCCCATACATACCTCTAGGCYTAGAGTTAGAATTTGGTTTCACTRTGAAATCAGTGTAGTGTAATGAATATTCTCGTTAGGCTTTTTAAACATAGTGTGCATAGTGTTGGACTATGCGCAAAATKTTGCATAAATTATTTTATATTTTTTTCACTATATTTTTGTGAGGATTGAGGAAGTTGTCCATGATTACATTAATTGTTTTGATTTCGAACCCGCTTCATGATGATTACATTTTGAACATGAAGTTCTGTACACATTTTGTAACTTYTGTGAGAGAAATGAAATGAAATGCACTTAAATTCAAAGTTTCATTGCCTAGAGGGCAAAGACTTTTATTTTGACACGTAAATGGCGTTATGGATGTCAAAGATGCGGTATACAAAATTATTTGACATTACTTAGATTCATGTGAATATTAGAGCATGTATTTTAGTTACGCTTTATAGAATGGAATTATGGACTATCGTTTGTTAGAAACAAAAGAAGAAGGAATTTTAGACGATGCGTTAGTAGACTGAAATATACAAGACATAGTGACTTTCTAGATTGCATCATTGCATGTATTAAGTATGTGCTTCGGATATTGTAGTTTCTGTGCCATCACTAGCAAGGTCTARGAAGGCCGGGTACCTTTTTCATGGCTCACAAGGAAATGGTTGTACCTAGCACCCCACCTCAATGACCGGAAAGTGGACGAGGATCAATAGAAAAGGTGTTGATGATCGTAGACCTCCACATGTTCAGTCTGGACAAAGTGCAAAATGCAGAATCCATTTGGAAGTGGCTAAGGAGGACATGAAAGAGGAGTCACTGCAAGGTAGTTTAGGTTGTCATGAATTGGGGAAACCAAAACAAAATACAAAGTGGACGTTCGGATGGCTCTGTAGGAGTTAGCAGATTGCATAAAACATGTTGAAATAGCTCTGGAGGAATTGAAAGATCGTATTCAATAGACACAGCGTTCTCTGAGAGCAGATGAGAATAACAATGAAGAGGACGTAAAAGTCACAGATGAAAGCAACCGTCTACCAAAAAGAAGAGTATTTTTTGTGAATGATTATATGTTGTCTGTGAGTTTGACAATGAAGAAGTGACAGTGTCATTGAATTTGTGATTTAGTTGTTGCATTATATGTAGCAGCATTGGCGACTTGATTCCAATTGGTCGTGGACAAATGTAGATGTTATAAGAGAAAATGCTTTGTTAGAGAAAATTGACCTCCAACAGGTGTAAGAATGAGGCTGAAGTATAGCACGTGCATGCTGTATTCTGAGGAAGTGTGAGGACTATGACAAAAAAGAAGTTAGTATTAAGAATTTTCAAGGCAAATTATGTAGTGTGTTTGATTTGCATTAGTGACAAGCAGGTAGTGGACATTGTTTTGCCATGTCGRAAATGCAATGGAGTCTATTGTAGACTACTCTGCCATGTCGAAAATGCTATAAAGTAATGCCAATTATCTACTACCATGACCAGCACCTAATGTAGAACATATGGACTCTGGGATAATTTCAATTTTGTTAGTCGCTTGTGACTTTGTGTTTGTTTCATTTACTTGCATTGAAAAAGCTTTGGTCCATATGCATTAGTAGGTGATAACTCTATCAGYTGTACTTCGGTTAATTATGAAATTGCTAACCAATCTCTAACAAAGATTGTTGGTGCAAAGAAGGATTGAGTTCTGCTTGGTTGCAATTTGAAAAAATTGTATGTTTTTATACATTGCAGTATGTAAAGACGTTGGTTATGAYGTGAAAATGGCTTGARATGTAYARGGCAGYGCATTGGCGTGAAGATTGTCCTTATTTTGGTGACMARAGGAACACATTTACAAYGTCAKGAGGACGTGGCTTCTTTATTCCTATGGAGGATTTAATACTTGAAATGGAATTGAGGATTGGAAGAGAGCAACATTGCCACTCATATTGTTATCCATGCAAAAATTGCCATGGAGGCCACTGGTACAATATAGAGACAATAAGGGGACATTTGCGTTTGAACGGGCGGGATCCATTACTGATGTGGTCCATGTTGGGTGGAGACCCCAAAGGTGGCTATCCAATTGAAGGTATATGGATGAATGCCTCCGATGAGACAATGTGCACGAGCAACGTTTTTGACAATGAAAGTATTCGAATAGAGTATGCAGAAAATATGGATCCATATCACGACATCTAGCAGCAGTTGTTTGATGCTTTCAATGAAGGGGATGATATACACAACTCTTTATTGCACGTTGACGAACATGACTGCGATGATGAGAGTTACTATGATCCATTGGAATCCATGGATGACTTGTATGAGCAAGCATCTTGTCATCTGTATAGAAGTATCAATATCAACGTTATATCAGCAACAATTGTCCTTGTTAACATGGCTGTCATACATGGTGTAAGTAATTCCTATGTAGATGAGCTGGTGAAGTACCTGTCCACGATATTATTGCCAACAAGCAATATGTTGCCAAGCAGTCACTATGAGGCAAAGAAGTTTATAAGGAAGTTGGGCCTGAATTACAACATCATCCACACTTGTCTAGATGGGTGTGTCTTGTACCGTGGGTAAGAAAAGAACTTGAAGGAGTGTCCAAACCCAGCTTGTAAGAAATCAAGGTTTATACYTGGTTTGGACAAAATACCAGCAAGGTTAATACGCCACTTTTCTCTAATTCCTAGGTTGGTGCAAATGTATTGTTCCCCAGCAATTGCCGAGATGTTAAGATATCACGCAGATCATCCAAACAACGAGGTTGGRATAATGAAGTTCGTTGCAGACAGCCCGACTTGGAAACATGTGGATACAAACATTGATCCATCATTTGGAGAGGAAGTGAGGAATTTGCGGTTTGGAATGTCACTAGATGGTGTCAATCCGTTTGTACACAACACTACCAATCACTTAACATGGCCAATATTGTTTTTTATATACAATTTGCCTCCGTACTTGGTGACCAATAAATTCTTCATCTAGTGGAGTATTCTAATCTCAGGGAAGTCTTCACCTACAAATGAAAACATTGATCTGTTTGTACGGTTAGTACTTGAAAAGTTACAAAAACTTTGGATTGGAGTAAGTGCACAAGACTTCTTCAAGCCAGAGGTGGAAGGTGGTTCACATTATGGGGGATCTTGATGTGGACAATATCCGATTACCTTGGATATGGACTTATATCAKGATTGTGTACACACGGGTATAAAKCATGCATTGWGTGTGGGCCTTYGACAGACACTCGAGTGGCAAAATCAKGAAACAAAGTTGATGCCCAGAAGAAAGCAAAGGGACGCAAAATTGTATATGGGGGGTAGCCGTAGGTGGACAAGGAAAATACATCCATATCGTCGGAACTTACAGTTTGATGGGAAGGTGGAGGGAAGAACAACTCCAATTAGAATGACGAGAGAACATACTAAACGGTGCGGTGAGGAACGTGTTGAATACCTAGCAAATGGTGGTAGAAAGGGTGGTGACAATGATCCAATTCATGAACATGATGTGAAGCGTAGCAGTGCTCTAAATGACCTCCCTTACTAGACGGTGAGTGACGTTTTAAAGTCAAACTTATATTTGAAATGATAGGTGGTTGTAGACCATAGGTACCATGTTTTGCACAGTGTTTTTTTTGGAGAACATCTATTTGTATGAAGTGCGCTTGAAAATTTAGTAGACCACAGTGAGTGGCAGCATGAAGATGTTTCAAGAACGTTATGAAATTTTTTTTCCATGTTAGTCGTGCATATAAGGTTTGTCATGGTAGAGCATTTGAAAAGAGAATGTGGAGAGTTGTGCTATGAATTCATTAGTGATAGCATTGTTTAATACATGACTTCTGTAGATCATGAACATGTTCGTAGATACTGAGTAAATACTATTTTCAGAAGCATGCTGACATAATGCATTGTCCTTAGAAGGTAACATGTTTTGGCTAAGCTATTGGTTTGAAATTAGTTGATTCTGCATTCAGAAGGCAAAAATAGTGTTCTAAAGGAGCATAATTTGTTTTATGTCATTGTAAGAACTCCTCATTCAACATTTCTTGGATCCCATGCACTGTGAAAAGAACCTCTGTGAGAACATGAAAAAGACTTTTCTAGGAGGAAAAGATTCTATTGGGAGCAGGCAAGACATGGAGGCTCTTAGAATTTGTCCAGAGTTATGGCTGAGACCCGCTAAGAACAACAGGGACAACCTCCAAGTGCCCACTGCGCCATTCATTCTAAATTCAAGTGAACGGATGGCTAAGCTATTGGTTTGAAATTAGTTGATTCTGCATTCAGAAGGCAAAAATAGTGTTCTAAAGGAGCATAATTTGTTTTATGTCATTGTAAGAACTCCTCATTCAACATTTGTTGGATCCCATGCACTGTGAAAATAACCTTTGTGAGAACATGAAAAAGACTTTTCTAGGAGGAAAAGATTCTATTGGGAGCAGGCAAGACATGGAGGCTCTTAGAATTTGTCCAGAGTTATGGCTGAGACCCGCTAAGAACAACAGGGACAACYTCCAAGTGCCCACTGCGCCATTCATTCTAAATTCAAGTGAACGGAYRACGGTTATGCAWATTATAAATAGCTTAAAAACTCCAAGTAATTATGTTGGTGCCATCCACAAGTGCTTGGAGGAGGGCAAGCTTCAATACTTGAAGTCACATGACTTCCATGTGTTAATGCACCAGGTATGACATGGAATGTGAGGAGGACATAGTGTTTGGAAGGAAAGGAAATTGTTTAGAAAGATCCTTGATTGTAGAAGTAATAGTTTTGCTGTAACATAGGAAATTCAAGATTTCCAAAGCAATGTTGAATTTCAGAAGCTGTGATGGAGTGTATTCAATTTTGAAATGAGGGTATGTTACTTTTTAGTGATTTACAACAAACTAGAGTGATATAATAGGTGAAATAACTTTTTTGCATACATTTTGAATGTGAGTTTTGAATTGAAGTGGATGAGCTTTTGCAAGTACTTCCTTTGGCATTGCAAAATGTTTTTAGCGAGGACCTTCATAAGGCTGTGATGAAAGTGAGTCAAGTTTTCCAAAGGCTATGCGCTTGAGAAATCACAATAGCTAGCACATAGAGATGCAGATATGATTGATGCAGCAAATGTGCTATGCATGTTGGAAAAAGAGTTCCCACCCACATTTATGGATATCATGTCGCACTTAATGATTCATCTGGTAGAGGAGTTGTACATCTGTGGACCAGTTCATTGCTGTTGGATGTATCCAATGGAGAGATACATGAAAACTCTGAAAGAGTATATTAGAACATATGCCCAACCAGAGGCAAGTATGGCAGAGGGCTATGCAATGTCCGAAACATTAGGTTATTGCACGGAATATTTGTAGCGTTTTCAAGGAAGTATTTGTCGTGTGTGGGACGATAAAAAGGAGAAGAGCATGAATCACAAAGTCTTTCAAGGAAGTGGTTGGCCACGACGTATGTCTGAGCAGTTCCGTGAATGGGTTCATGACTTTGTGTTGTCTAATTCAACGGACCTGGAGATGTGGAGATAGTGAGTGTCTTTTTCCTATGAATTCATGTATGAGTAAAACACATGAATCTTGATGGTTGCAAGAAAGCAAAGTTGGAAAACACCTCCGGCAATATGTTTGACATGATGTCTAGAAAAATGGAACATGACTAAGATGAAGTGTATTGTTGTTAACATGTCAATGTTGGTGGATGCATGGATATGTAGGAATGGCACTATGCAGGTCTTGATAGAATGGAAGATGAAATTTGAATGTAGGTAGACAAAGTGGCAGACAAAAATGCACGTTAGGTGATGACTAAATCGTGGCACATTTTGTGAAATATACTGAAGGTCTRAAAATTGTTCTATGTTGTCAAGCAAGGAATATAGCATTGCATGTCAGGAAAGGCTAGCAAGGCGGCAAAATTTCAAGGAGGATTTCGTTTGGCGTTGTGGTCGTTCATCTATAGTCTCATCTCTTGAGGACTGTAAGAATTTGCCCAATTTTGTAAGCTGGCTAAGACAAGAAGTGGAGAAGGCTAGCAACGGCCCTCAGAAGCCACATCTTGATGTGATAGAGGCATCAAAACTTCCCAAGAGGGTGGCCACATCCTATTGAGCCATGTATGCTCATGGAATGCTTTTGTGTGTCTAGAGTGTGAAGGAGGAGAAAGTGACTTATGACAGTGGTATTACAGCATCCATATTGTGTCGCAGTAGGGGCAGGTTTTTGAGTGAACCAGAGCAATGGAAAAGCTCAAAGTATGTTGGATGAATACAAGAAATTTTGGAGCTTGACTACCACAGTCACTGTTGTATCGTCCTAGTGTTTTCTTGGGTACCCGTGAAATTGGGAGCAACAAATGCGAATGTTGTTCATGACAAGTATGGTTTTGCTATAGCAAATTTTTCAAATACTCTGCCTCTGGGACTGAATAGTTTTACATTTCCAACGTAGTGTCAAYAAGTCTTTTTCTTAGATGATATCAAATGAAGAAACACTAGTGGAGGAGATTGGAAGGTAGTATGTAGAACACAAGTAAGAGGCCGTCCCGGCGATAGCATAAATGCAAAGCCACATATTGAAATGCTGACAACAGGTACAGATTCAAAGTTCACAGGTCTATGTATGTATTAGGAAGTAAGTTTTTTCAATGTATTACGGGATGTTCTCATTTCTTTGCAAATATATAGGATTATGTGGAGTCTACAAGGTTTGTGTAGGTGGGAAGAAGTAATATCCACGTATGCAGTGAGGTGGACACAGAGCATAGACATATGTCGTGTATATCATTGTTGTTAGGAAGATTAATGCATGTAGACCCACGAAGAGGAAAAGCTGTGTTTTATTTAGTATGGCCAGGTTGGAAGTGAGTCATGAAAGATTCATTTGAATAGCAYTTTTGGGTCTTTGATGATGATGACTCGTTGAAAGATGCACCCTAAGCACTTCAAATGTATGAAAAAGAAGATAATGCTGATAGTTATTTTAAAAAAATGCGGGTGGCACAGTAAGTGTAATGCTGAAACAATCTGTTGTCAAATTAGTAGACAATAAACTTGTGAAAATTGTAGTGTCTTTCTAAATCCGGTTTGGATGGAAGTCATCAATTTTAATTTTTGGAGGTTATTCACAAAGTGGTAGTATCATGTAATGGTTGAAGTTGGTGTTACTGGAATATCTATTTCACGAACTCCAAAAAAAATGAATGTGTAAAGTGCGAAACAAAGTTAGAATTTGACATAATAGTATTAGTGATAGCAAAGAAGAATGATCATGGAGGATCCACTAACCATGTATTGTCTGTTTTAAAACCACAAAAATGGGACATTATTAGTGAAGAGAAATATAACAAATAATTGTCCCGTCCGGTGTGAACAACGACCATGTACAATTGTCCACGTAAGCCTTCACATGTCAATCGATGGTATACCTGACTCAAAACATCATTTACGTGTTCTTTAACAATTCATGTGTTCCATTAAACACAATTGTTGAACATGCAAAACTCGATAACACGACCATTGCATAAATAGAACATAATATGTTAACGTTACCATGATTTTACGTAATCAGAGAATACTACAACATGAAGCCCTTCTAAACTGTCCATCTAACAAGAAAACGTAAGGGCTAAATGTTGAATAAAAMGCGGTTTTCTTTTAGTGTAAAATTCATCCTTTCATATCTTGCTCATTTTAACTCTAATTTTTGAGTGTCCTTTTTTTCTAAAAGACTTAGGCCTAATTTACAATATTGTAAGTCTAAACTTGCAAAAAAATGAGATTAGATGCTCTGAATTAGACTTCTAGTTTGGATAGTTGGTATAAATTTGGAGTTTTAAGGGTAGAAATAAAATAGAAGGGATTTTAATCTTACCTTGATTTGGAGTTCATTGTATAGTAGGTTCACCACTCCGTCCAATCCTCTTTTATTTGCCATGTTTCAAGGTTGTTGAGTAGTTTTGCCCATGGCTTAAAGAGTGTACAATAATACAAATATGCCAATTTTTAATTTCTTTTCTTTCTACTTTGTCTCTTTCTCTTCCACACTATTTAACCTCCATTATTGTATTCAAAGTTTGACCCTTGGATACAATAAGTGATTGATTTCTCCAACAGTAATTGACTTTTGCTATCTTCTTAGTCAATTATTATCCTATCTAGAATTTGATGGCTCTAAGAATTTCTCTAAGATTTCCTTTTAATCCTATCCTTTCCTATTTTTCTCTCACAATTTGGTATAATACCTCTAAACTTAATTCTTCTATTCCATTCTATACTTTCATTCTTAAGTTTTGAGCTCTATTCTTTTTATGATAGTTATAGTAGGTAGTTGAGAAAAAGAGTGGTGAGTTTTAGGACACTAATTTGCTTTCCCACTGGCTAATCTTTATCTTTTTTCCCAATTCTACTTCTAATTTGAAATTCTAATTTCTCCTACTCTCAAGTCCTAAATTCTGTTTTTTTTTGTTTTTTTTCTCTCTTTCCCCTCTCTTCTCTTTCCCCTCTCTTTAAATAAAAAAAAAAAAAAAAAAAATACCAAAAAATAACTGCAATTTGTGTTTTGGGAGGGGAGTGATTGATTCCCACGGACCCTTGCTGCCTGGCCTCGTGGCCTGCCTAACTGCTTGGCTACCGGCGCAGGCTGTCCGGTATTCCCAGTCCCTACCGTTGGACCGGGGCTGATTACCCGGTCCTTACTGCTGGCCGGGTTGGCCGGGGCTCCCGGTCCTTGGCTGGTGGGCCGGGGCTGATCACTCGGTCTCTACTGCAGCCGGTATTGGCTCTAGGGGGTATGGCCGCCCCTGGAGCTGCCGGTTGGGGATTTGGCCTCCCTAGCCGGATTTTGCCGATAATTGAAGCCTAGTTGGAATTTTGTGAACACCGGGTATGATTTTTGGAAAAGGCGGGTTTTGTCACTAACTATTTGGGATTTTTGACAATGGAGTTTAGCTCTAAGTGGGGAATTTTGGCAATACTATTAAGACACCTACTTGGATTCTAAAATTAGTGTTTGTTGTCATTAGTGGATCCGGTTGCAAAATGCTATTTTGAAAGGTTTACTAGGGCTTTTTGGGCTCAAGCCCCACCGTGATTTTGGACAACTCTCCTATTTCTAAAAAAGTCCTATCCACCTAAGTTCAAAGCTCCGCTGTCTCTCGGAAAATCACTCGAAATTCTACGACTTTAAACTAATCAAAGTCAAAGCTCGGTCGTCTTTCGGAAAATCACTCGAAATTCTATAACTTTAAGCTAATCAAAGTCAAAGCTCTGCCGTCTCTCGGGAAATCATCCCTCCACTTCTATACCAAGTTTACTTCCACTAACACTCCGTATCAACATGTTGGAATAGGGAAATTAGTACAAATACAAAACTACAACTATTGTTAGTGTAAAAGTTAGTACAAGCTAGATGAACAATCAATTGTAAGAACAAGTATGGTAGTACAAAACACTCAAAAACCAAACATTAGAGGCCCCCCTAAGCGGCGGAGTCAAAGTACGAAGGGGGGTTTACTCTAGAATTAGTATAAATCTCAATAACCACCAATAAATCATCCAACAATTATAACAAGGCAAGTAGGAACAACTTTGAAGGGACCCCAATGTCCTTCAAAAAAAGCTTCAAAAACAACAACAACAGAGCTAAAATGCTTCAAAAAACACACAATTTTGGCAACGTGGCTGAAAACGTCCAAAATCCAACTAAATGGACCCAAATGTTTAAAATGAGCCAAAATATGGCTGTAAGGGGTGGAATGAGAGAGAAGTAAGCACCCTTATATACAATTCCAAGGGCACCTACCTCCTCTCATTTCAAAGCGATAATCTTATCATTTAGGATTTTCACCCTAAATTACCATTTTGATCTTCTACGCTGGACCAAAATTCTAACCTTTGGAGATCAACACCAAATCACAAATGGCCTTCTGAAGCCATTTTTAGTCTTCCCAAACCTCCCACCTTTTTATTTTACACTAAAAACTCATCAAAACCTAGACTCAGCTTAACGTCAAAAAAGGTCTAAAATCCAACTTTTGGAGTTTGACTTTTCTATAAAAAGTAAATAGCTTAGGCTATTTAGTAGGTATGAGGGAGTAAGAAAAGTCCTAATTTTGACCTCATTCCAATATCGTATGCTCCCAAACCTTTGGTCAACTCCCACCCTAAACTTGAAAACTGTCAAATTTTGGAGGATGTTGTCAATTCGGGTAGTTCTCACTATCAAAATGTCTTGAAATTTGTTGGAGAGTTTCATCAACATAAAACAAACTATTAAAAATTTTAGTGAGATATTATCGCAACGCGGAAAAAAATTCTAGGAAATTCCCATTGGAAGTTAAGGCAGTTGACCGTCCGGAAAGGCATCTTCTGAGTATCAAAAAATTCCGAAACTTTTTGTCAAACCTCTCATGGAATCCCATAGAGTTTGTGTAAAACCATCTCCAAACTCTACACAATTGTCAAAGGCGACTAAAATCCAGCGCCATCCTTCAATTATCAGATTTTAAATAATCTTTCAGACGAAGAAGAATCTTGGTAAAGCAACTTCGCCATTGAGTTCCTAGTGTGAGTTCAAAAAACAAAGTTTAAAAGTTGGAGTGATGTTAATAGAAAATTCATCGGAAGCTTACTTTTTGTCCAAATCTACATACTTTTTTTGTCCATGGAAAGAAGACTTGAAGAACTATATGATGAAAAAGAACATTTGAATTTGAATTTTGGGCAAATCCCAAAAGGGATCAGTGACCACAAAATGTTAAAATTTACTTGATAAAATTTTGATGTAATTCAAATTTCTTTGACCTTAAAGTGTCCAAAGGCTTTTTCTAGCTCCTAAAAATATCCTTTAAATTGAACAAAACGACAAAGATTTTATAAGTTGTATCAATTATTTTGAAATTATAACCATACAAATATCCACTTTAACCCATAAACGTCAAGGCGGATGTTTTGTATCTTTTGGATATCCAAACTAGACATGTTTGAGATCATATAGGTAAAGAAAACACAACAATGTCACTTTCAATGCATGCATGCATTGAAAGATTAAATGTTTGATTATGGGGTTGTAAAAACTACAATAGTAATTGGAAGTCTTCCATTCCTAAAATTTGGTTTGGTCTTGTTGATTTGGTTCACTTTTCTATTGATTTTTGTCCAAATCAACAAATTATTTGGACTTTCAATCCACTTTTTACATGTCAAACCCTAAAAGTTGGTCACCAAAAAAATACCGAGCTTAGAAGGCATATCAATTGATCATMATCAACTGTTTACATTTTTATGGTATTTTTTGCCTATAATCTATTGTTCATTTAATTGCCTTGATGTTTTCATAATTATGTAAATAAAAATGAATCTTATAACAATTTTGTTTACAGTCCGAACTTATCATATGTGCTCGTTGTCGTAAAAATCCATTTTCACCCATAAAAAAGGTATCAGAACCTAAAGCGYTGAACATTGAGAATGTTGATGTGGGTTTCACTGTTGWTGGTGTATCTTCATTTCTYCMTCCCTCTRCTTCAACATCTTTTGCTACCGTTGGTGTACCTTCTATGTCTCCTCCATCTCCTTTACCGTCGTTTGTTGTTGCTGCTATACCTTCAATTTGTGCTCCAGACCTTCTGTTTCATCGTCGTCTGTTGCTACTGGCGTTCCTTCAATTTCTTTTGCCTCCGCTTCTACATAGACTAGTCAGAACCTAATTCACTGTCAACATCTCTAGAATTATTCCACTATGAGCAATCTATGAACTAACTTTAAAAATTTCCAACATCCATAATGTTTTGAACAATAAGATTGCCTTTCAAAAATGTTAATATTTGAAAATTTCAAGGCCATTATTGTCATTTTTGAGAGATACAATGAGAGAAATAAACGTTGCCAACAATGAGTTCAAATTAAAAGTAAAGAAAACGGAAGCAAGTAAAGAACAAAATCAACTCTATTACCAAATCATACATGATGATTTTGATCATGCAAAGTTGAAAATATTAATACATGAACACATTTAAAAATTGTATTCAATGAAAATATATGAAACAATAATTGAATATGAACAAAAAAGGAGTTTTATAAATATGATATGTTATATATATAATATAAACATAATATAAATTTATATTAAATAAAGAAAATGTACTTAATTAAAGGTTAAACTAAAATGAAAATGAAACAGCAAAAAGTCTTTGACACAGCAACGAAAGACTATTTGTGTGCTTCGGCCACCTTACTTGTGTCTTTTGGTGGTGTTCTTGTGAATGTAGATAATTACAACTAACGAGATCAATTGRTAAATATCACCAATTTTTCCCATTTCCATGCAATCTTTGTAATACTATTTTTACAGAATCAAACATACTAACTAAAGTAGGAGGTCCCAAAAGTGCTSAAGTTATAAAATTCCCACCTCTTCAAATGCACACTATTTGCTCCTAATTTTTTAATAGCCATTATTAATGTGCAAGTAATATGTATTTTAGGAATTGGGCAATTTTAGAGCCCTATGCCATTTTAACTTATAAATTTCATAACTAATTCCAAAACACTCCAAAAAACATGAAACGACTTACGACAAATGTCAACTCCATAGAAAAATTTATTGGAAACTAATTATAGAAGTTTCATCTCTCCAAAGTTTAGTTTCARCTACTGAACGACCCATTTATGGACATGTCAAACTAGATACTCTTGAATTATTTGGACGTCTGCATTCATTCACTTAGTCAGTACTATTCTTGATAACTACTATTTTTAACGAAGGAGACAAAGGATAACAACAGTCAGAGTCCTTTTGGTAAAATGCTATTTGTAAGTTGGTCATTGCAACCAAGGTCATTACTAACAGTAGGGTTCACAAATTTAACAACAGCTTAGTGTTTTGTACAATGCTTGGTAAACGTATTTCTTCTAGTAGTCCACAGGATTGAAAGATGGAATCTGAGTGTTCTCAAGCAACCATAGTTACTAATCCGTTGTTCTCCAAAGAATAATCTGGTTCGAGAAAACGGTCAGTGTTTTTTCTTTTTCACAATCAAAAGCACCTCACTTCTTTTTCTATTTCAAGGATAGAGTCGTCTTGGAATTTCAATGGTCTGGGTTTTGCAGGTATAACTCCAATTTCCAAAGAGGACATGGCTGTACGGGACTGAGCATCTTCAGCAACAACAAGCAAACAATGAAGGAGCGCTCGATTTTCTAAGCGCTGGAGCGTGAGTGAGTCCAGAAGCATGAATAATATTCCTTTTTCAATAAAAGATTCTTTTTATTGTTCATTGATCACTGAATTCCATCTTGCACGTTGCTTGCTTGCCGCAGGAAACAAACAGACAACAAGAACAGAGAAGGAAACTTCAAAAAATATGGTACGCACATTGATTCATCTACACTATAGTTCCTTCTCTAATCATTGTGACTAAAGTAGTACTGCAAGGCCTCAGATATTCACACAATAGACTGTAAGAAGATCAAACTCTCCAAGTATGTACCACGTTCATGATTCTTCGYACAAAAAACYGCCCAATTTTTTTGATCTCTAAATCTAACACYTGKTGTCRAGGGYARATTGAAYATGCAAATTCAAACACGTAAAAAGCTCATTTCGGAAATGCAAGAGATGCATCAGCAGATCAAACCACAAAGACCACAAAGACCACAAACAAAACAAGTTTCAAGCTGCAATCTTGAAGGGAGGGAGAAAAGTAAGATGCACGTAAGGGATTAGCAGTGGCATTCAAGTCTAACAAAAAATAATACGAACCAGTGTAGATCCAAACTCCAAATGCATCAACACCTTCGCCTCCAGGTAATGTTAATGCCTCCACTACTCAATCGTCCTTGAATTCTATGGTAGCTACATCTCCTGCAAATCAACAGGTCCTCAAATTTGAATGACGTTTTTCAGGAAGAGCGCAACTGAAAACGGTACGCACTACAAAGGTAGTCCTCATCTGGATTGAAAAGTCCTGTTTYGCTTTGAACTTATTTCYGGTTCACTCATCACTCAATCTTTGCAAGCGTTTCACAATAAATTGATCATGAGGTTGGTGAAGCTTTCATTTCTGTTMTGATATTTCTCAAAAGCAAGAASTGTGTTTTCGAAAACACTTGAGATTCAAGTCCAAATCAATGGCAATTTCTCCAAAAACGAAGCAATTGGTCGCCAACCATTTAGTGTAGTTTTCAGTTGCACTGGAGGAGCATAAGGAAGCCYTGGAGCAGCAGCTGAGTTCAAAGAGGAACACGGCAAGCGCTGGAAGAGGAGGGAGGGACTACAAAAGTGGGGGAAGAGGAAGGAGGACGAAGGGACAAGACTATGACGAGGAGGCCAGAAGCTGCGCGTGAAGAATCCTGGAAGTGGGACTTCAGGCGTAATTTAGGCGTAATTGAAAACGACTCTATGTGAGGTAAGGGACAGCACTGAACCTTAAATTTTGCTCTTGATTTTTGCACTTGCAGTCCGGGTCAAGCGCCACGCGGCCCCAGTATGCACTTCAAATTTTGGAAAAGACCACACACTTGCGCGCCAACCACATGTCAGTAGCTGCCCTGAAAATCCGGAATCACATAAAAGTGAATAGTRACCCTCCGCGCGTGCGGAGGTTCACTATTCACAAGAACACAAACTAACGTCGAAGTGTATCTTAGGCCGTTGCCGCCTAGGGTTTGAGTTCATTAGGGTAGCGAGAGGAAGCATAGAAGAATGAATGTGACATAGCTAGGAAAATAAAGGGTGCAGTTAGTTCCCTTACCTGATGTTATTGTRAAGTTCTTCTCCTCMTGTAGASTGCAGCARCGAGCTAAAAATTGTCTCCYTTGAATCTTCTGAATTGACGTTRTAGCAAAGTCRTTCTCCTCCTCTCGCAGTAAGRTAGGAAGAACAAATTWTGTCTCYTRTTAATATTCTRAATTGCGGATGTGAGTTCCYGAAGCTTCCTGTGAAGTAATTGCAAATTGCTGATGAACTTCGACAGGAGGGGGATAAATGAACAACAAGAAACAAAACTAGAAATGCAAGTGAAAAGTGGTTGCAGGCTTACCAAAAGGGCAGGAGAGCACAACGCACAAATCTCCAGAGTTGTCGTTGTGATACATGGTTCACTCAAACTTGGGGATGCCTGTGACTGTCTCTGTGTAGAAGCAACAGCAAAAATGTTCCTACTTTAGAAACTATTGCGGACCGCCCTTCAATTCGGAGATCTTTTGAGCCATCTTGAAACCCTCACATGTTTAAAGCTAATAYTTGGTGGGKGAATGGGGTTAGTGAAGTTTATCCATTCTGCCATTTGCAGGTGGGGGTGAAGGATTGCTACGAAGACGATATTGCACTGACACGAACAAGCCAAGTCAAGAAGGTTGAAGARGATCCTAACAACTCTCCAAATTYGCATTGCAAAAAGCAAAACGGTGTCCAGGACACCAAAGGCTCAGGTGAGCACGTTGAAATCAATTTGAATTTCTACCTTGCACTCCGCCGAACCAAAACTAGAAGACCTAATTGCTCTCTAGCRGACCAAAAACCCCAACGAAATTTCCTAAATTGAACCGTTGTTCTTGGCAGCACACAGGGACCTAAAGGCAGGAGAGCAGCACACAAAATCAACAAAGGAACGTAGTGGAAAGAAAGTTACAACTCAAGCTGGCTTCACTTTCGGCAGTTCAGGTAAAAAGAAACTCTTCCGAAACCCTACCTACTCGCTGCGACATTAAAGGGTTTTTTTGCTACGTAAGAGGCCCGGCACAGTTGACTTTACATAATGGCCCCAGAGTTCTTGAAGAGTCGCATAAAGAAAGGATCCACCACGAACTTCATCACCGCAAACATGTGGGAGCTTTGAGTTTGGTGAACAGTGAACCTCCGCGCGCGCGGAGGTTTACTATTCAGAAACTAAGAGCTAATCAGGAAAAAAGGAAGTGAGTGAGTAGGTTACCTTAAACCATACAGAAGCTGCCTCGACAAAGTTGCTCGTTGTCCGTCCGCGCCAACACCTTCTTCAAGCATCGGTTGTTT
The DNA here is from genome assembly GCA_006891605.1 of Pleurozium schreberi. Classification (NCBI taxonomy): domain Eukaryota; kingdom Viridiplantae; phylum Streptophyta; class Bryopsida; order Hypnales; family Hylocomiaceae; genus Pleurozium; species Pleurozium schreberi. The sequence continues at coordinate 24,415 of VACF01001440.1, read as the reverse complement.
ACACTCGCTCATTTTTCATGATCACTTGAATGTCCTGTACTAAAGTTGGATACGAGTTCAAAGAAAGGGCTGCTCTCTTTAGGCGTTTCGACAGAAGTGCAACATTTGCGGAAAAGATAAAAATAGAAACGGAAATGCTCACCACAGAAGCGGAAGTAGACATTGTTGTTTGTCTCCCGGTGGCGTCCAATGTGGTCCACTTTGAAGGCGACTCGAGCAGTGACTGATTGCAGAAGAGACATGTGAGACTAAATCACAATTGCATGAAGAGCTTGTAGTTTTTGCAAAGCTAGACAGAATTGTCGCGGCTGCACTTGCAATTAGGGTTTAGGGAATGCCGGTGAAGATTCCGTCCTCCTTTGCTGGAGAGTTCTTTTTCACATTCTTAGTCTTCACTTGTCCCACCCGTTGGACAACGTAACTTAAGGTAAGACAGTCCATTCTGGTCAAAGTTTGGAGTTTGGCCTCACGAATTTGGAGTTAGGGCTTTTCTACTTGTAAGTTTATAAGGTAAGGCAGCCCATTGTAGTTAGAATTTGGAGTTTGGCCTCTCGTTACTGGTGAAATTTTTCAATTTTTTTCCCACTTAAAGACAAGTGTGAGAAACAGCAAGTGCAATTAAAATTATATTTTTTCGATAAAGTATGAATTTGCTAGGAATTTTTGAAGTGTTTAGTTTTCCATGGCCCAACAAGGTCTGTAGACCACCTAATAGTCAACAAAATCTGAATCCATGATGCTCATCTCACTACCTAATGCAATCACAATATTATCTAAGAGCTAAAACTGAATTTTGAGGACGTGAAACTTTTAGGAATATTTTTTTGTAAATTTTCCTTGAAAGAAAACTGAAATTGGTATATAATCCAAGTCATTTCATGTTTTTTGGAGTTTTGTAGGATTACTTTTGTATTTTTGAAGTGAAGTCTGCTCATGCTCAAAAATAAACCACTTCCTCGAAATGTAGATTATTTGCACATTCCTTTAAAGATGAAAAGAAAAATATACAAATAGTGTGTATTTGAGGAGGCGGGCAGTTTTAGGGCATGAGCAAATTTTTAGCCTCCTACAGTAGGTTTTTTTTATTTTACTTGCACCCCTCGAATGACTTGGAGTGGCTGAGCGAGGGGGCCAATTCACCTTAGTTCAGATTGAAGTTTATGCAATTTTGGATTACTAAAACACTTGACATATTTCCACTTTTGTAATTTTATAAGAATATGTACTTTAAGGCTTGTTATGATTTGTGCAGTACAATAGTATGGTGATTCTTGTACAATGAAAAACYCGTAGTAGACATTGTTTTTTGTCATTCAGTAAGACATATTTCAATTTTTACACTTAGAAACTTACTCCCAAAATTTGTTATTAATTTCAAGCATTGTTATATGAAWCAATGAATGATATGAAATTGCATGTTTTAAAGTATAAACACCCATTAGCTTTGGTGTTCCCATTCTTGTATCCTAGATTCATTTAATTGTGTTCCTTGTCTTTGTTAATGTGTCTTCCAAATGATTAGAGGTGATTGGTTGACACATTTAAAGGACACATACATAACTTTGGTTCAGTAACTTCTTCTTTGTGAAGAATTCAAATGTAAGTTGAAATATGAGAGATTTTCAGTGGTGTAGGAAGCTTTCACTTTGAAAAATCATAGAAATTACAGACAAGAACTGAAGATATAGATATTTTTTTATATTCATGATTTTCACTTGCTAGTATTACAAAAATACGTTTTTCAAGAAAAAAATGCCTCCAACTATGTTGAATTGCTTGTATTGACGTTTTTGGTGCTTCCACCTTAAGAAACAAGAATATGAAATTGAATTGTGTATGATTTTCAAAATTTTGATGTAGAGCGCTAAATTTTTTTAATTTGTGTAGACAAGATTTTTTTTTTAAAATCAACATATTTACATTGGGGGGCAATAAAAAATCGCAAATTTTAAGTAGAAGAATTTTTTTTTTCTTCTTAAAGGGAACTAAGGACAGTAATAGTGCTTTTTGATATGTTTTTGCACTAAATGTAAATTTGTCCAATAGGGGTATGACACATTCATGAATTTCTATGAACGGTTTTTTGATTTACTAGTTTTTTGAAAAGAAATAAAAAATTAGCATARGAGATAAACGGTTCAAATTTAAAGTTGCGATTCACTTCGAGTACAAAAAATCTTTYGGGAAGTTTRATTGATAGCTAGGTAGGAAGACAAATCAATCTATCAAAGCAATTGGTMAAGGAATTAATGAAGGGTGCATTYAGAATTGTCCRTAGTATTCATGATATATTGTATAYTGTGTGAGGTGCRTGAATTTTTGGACATGTAAAGTTCTAATATTCATAGGAGTTTCAATTTAGGTGAGGTGAAWTTGTTTTTTTCTCTGTTTTAGAAGCACRTGTGTGTGAAAAACAAARAGTRTTCGGAACTTTATCTTGAAGATAGTTRGAATCTTCATRAAACATGAAGGTGTCCATCAAATGTGAATTTCATTCTATTTAAAAAATTTCATTAGAAATAGCCGATATTACACTTTTTTAGAGACTTTGATTACAAGTGGTGAAAGGTMTTAGTGGTGGTGAGTGAATAAAAATAAGTGCTTGGTATCTCGGTAGACTTTACTAGAGAAATTGGCATCTTAAGAACTTACAGGTTTCCATGTCAAATCTAGAAGTTGAAGTATGTTATATTAAAYAATCAAAAAAGAGGTTCTAAAATAAAAATTCAAAAAATATACATGAATTTCATTCTTCAAACATAACTAAGTGAAAGCCATAGTGACAAATAAGGAAAAAAAATCTTTCTAGTTTTAAAGGAGAAGTAATATACACTAATTTGATCTCTAATTATTTAGCAATAACAGATAAAGTAATCCAAGTACACTTTTATCTATTCATAAATTCAAGAAATTCAGCTTGAAATTGGAAACATTATGTCTACTTATAAGCATAAGCTATGATTGCCCCCAAAAAAATGCACATTCCAAATTTTTGTCTTRAATGGTTTAGCATTTGATCTTTGGTAGTAATGCAAGTAAGCATTACATTTGGCAAAAAAAAATTGTTTTTCTTGTATAAAATGTAGTTGTCCAAATTCGAGATAACATGAGTCAACAAAAACTTCCAATTCTATTGTTAAGGGAATACGCTTTAGGACAAGGTTGATAGTGCTCGGTATGCTTTATTAAACAAAGTAACTYGTGGGATKAATTTATTTGTAATGAGCGTTGGACTGATAATTTATATGTTCTTTTTTCTACCATTTGAAAACTTGAAGAAGTAAGCAYARATAAGATTGGAAAGTAGATGGAATTGTATTYGGTTTTTGAAATTTTATGAGTAGCAATTCTAAAGATTGATGACATTCTTAGAGATTTTCCTAAAGTATTGTGGAACGATGGAAAAAGTGATAGGTAAATTATAATAAAAAATTGTGGAAAAGACTTTGAAAAGGTGTGAAATTCTTATAGGCTCTAATGTTGAGGTCTCATTTTTTCAAGACGTCTGGTTCTTTTCCTACATATAGTATGAGGATTTATAAAGTATATATAATTTGCAACGTAGGTGAATTTGTAGCTCTTACTGTAGAGTTGAGGAAAGTAAGAAGAGTTCCTTTTTATGTAGGGAAGGTGTTGGAATTTGATCATGGAAGATGGGCCTCAAAAATCAAAGTCCTATGGTATTGGCCAAACATAAGATCTGAAGCACATGAAGATGCTGGTAGTAACAGAGTGACGTACACAAATTGCATGGAATCTACATGCGAACCGTCTAGGGAGAGGTTCACTTGAGAAGCTACTATATATTCATGGATGGATGTCCCTCATCGAGGGAGTAGTGGTCACGTAGCAGGTTCAAGCATTATAATAGTGCATGGTGTACAAATAGAGAAGACTGTGAATTTGTGATCARTCTAGTTTAGGCCAAACCGCATCTTGTGGAGTATATGGCGAAGCAGATGGAGAACCTAGATGACGAACGTCTACATAATGATTTAAATATGTATTTGAGAAATATCATTTTATGCAGTGTGCTATTGACCTTCTATTTGTAGGCATGTAGATGCAGTTCAATGTGAAAGGTATAGTAATATGCCTTCTAAATAGTGTGTAGTGAAAAGTGTACAAGGTTTTCATGAAGTAATTGAAAAGTTTGGATCAATATGAATATTCACTAAACAATTTCTCCTACAAACTGTAAATAATGTTTTTCAAAATTTGCCCCCCCCCCCCCAAGTATTTGAAATTGCATATTTTGGATGGCGTACAAGCCAAATGCAATGTCGCATCCTCTAAGTGCAAAAATGTCTAATTCGGTGTTTTTAACACTATTAAAAAGTTATTGCATGATATGTGATTTTCTTTGAACTTTGGGCAGTCTGGGCAGCCCAAAAAACTTCTTTAAAAATCACTTTTTGAAAAAAAAAAATTTGAAATTAGTTCTTTACAATTATATATATGTTGAAAGCTTTGAGCCATTCCATTTGGATAAGTGAGCTAAAAGTTATGAGGAGTTTTAGTTTGTGGGTAGGTATGTTTTTTAGAGACGCCATTTTCTACTGGTGATTATGCTTCCACAAACATGAGTGCTATGAGGTAGTGACCTCTTTAGCTCTTTGCTATATTTTCTTTATTGTTGGATGCTTTTTTTCTTCATGCTCATTTCTACAAGGTGGCATCAAACTTTCTTTACTAGAGATGGCATCTTCTTGAAGCTATGATGGATTCTCTCTCAATATAAAAAATTTAGACTCTTTACAAATTGCCCTTTCTTCCCTGGTAGGTTTCACTTTTCTTGTCCAGATAGAGTTTGCCTAACTTTTGGATGTTGTTTAGCAGCTATTCACCTCAATTGCTTATTTCAATTCAAATATTGTAGTACACAATTGTGGTCATTTTTTTGTGCATTGGCTACGTAAGTTGTTGTTCTTTTGTGAGATTTCAATGCTCTTTTTGTGAAAATCTTAGATTTGAGTTACGTTTTYACAATGCARGTGAATGGAGGTTTTCATTCAAATGAGGGTTTTGAAGAAGTGAAGCAGTCATGCACAAAGTGAGTTTTAAATCGTTAGGTAATGTGCAAAACCTTTAAATGCACAAATGTTGAACAATAGGTATTGCATTAGCTACTTAGATTTGATCAAGTTTTTCACAAATGTCAAACAATAGATATTGTCATAGTCACTTAGATTCAATCAAGTTTGTAAAGGGCCTCTAATTTTGTTGAGCTTGGTGCACRATTGTTTGGTTGCTRGAGTTGAAGGCAGCAAGCATGCAAAGTCGTTGCCACAATGTTAATTTACTACTTMGTGAATCAAACGTGGGGTGGRGCTYTTTTGGGTGCATAATGCATAGAGTWGTGGAGGATGCAAATCCGACCCCCCTCCACTATGMACCCAAAARAGYCCATTRGAAATGTTTCATTGGCCCCCCMAAAAAAATTGTATTGCATTGCGAACACCCTCTTCTTATTATTTGAATTGTWCAATGTGAGTTGCAAACAATATGGAATATGTCCTGTATCCCATAAATATTAATATACAATATCCATATCYGTATCCATACTATATATCATACCAAACCATACTTGTATCTGTATCCGTATCCGGCTCTCATTTTGGGAGAAGGGAGGTTGATTAAATTTTCAAATGGCAAGTTTGAGTGGCTGCCTSTTTTGAATGCATAGTGCATATTGAACCAAACRTCTATTGAACAATKTACAAAAATTAAATTAAATGAGTAAATTTGATTTCTAATGAAAATGGCACTTCCTTTCGCAAGTGTTTCCGATGCAAACGTTTGCATTCTAGGAGGGATTACTTGAAAATGATGGCATCACTCGAATGGCTCCAATTTGTATCAAGAATAGCCTTCAAAAGTGACAAAATTTGATAAAAAATTTCAGTGGAAATTAGTTCAGTATAGTCCAAAAATTGGCTTCTAAAACATGGAGTCTTCAATATTAAAATTTGGAATTTTCAAAAGGGATTCAAATATCATAATTCGATTCAAATATGAATTATCATTAAAAACTTCTACCATCATGTTATCAGCACCATAAAATTAAATAGTAGCTCAATGTTGTAATTCTACTTATCAATATTCAATTAACACTACCAAAATGAATTTTATAATTCAAAGTCTGTTTTGAAAATATATGATTAAATATTTAAATATTTATTTTTAAAATTATAGTGATTTTAYAAAATGAATGTAAAAAAWATATATTTGAAAAAGTAATAATTGGTGTGGGTATTGAATGCAAAAGCCAAAACAAAAGTTGAAAGGTAAAACCAAATCTCAAGCCAAATTAAATCAGCACAATAGTTTTGTGTCGATTAAAAAGAGTATAAATATAACAAATAAGTAAGTTGAAAAGTTTAGAAAAAATAATTAAGTTGATAACAATAACTAAAATAAAACACTTCAAATAAAAATAGTAACTAATTCAAAGATCTACCACTGAGAAATTAATTGGTAGATAAAGAAAATAAAAAGGAAGGTTTGAAACTTAATTAAGTGAAAAAYAAAAGACTGRAAGAACCAAAAAWAATGAATTGCAAAATGAATAAATTAAAAAAAAAATTCTTAATAAGTTGGAAGCACTTTTCTTCAGCCACAAGATTCTAGTATTACAAAACACTAGAGGTATTCAAGACATCTATTGGACAAATAAGTTGATAAATTGTTATTTAAATTTGATCATATACATAAATATTGAAGAAATAAATTTATTGTGGAAGTAATCAATGATTTGTTTAATTACCGTTATACTAAATCAATATGGTAATCATGAAAACTTAACCATGGAATTAAAATCATGTCATTATCTTAGACTACAATAGAAAGTGTGGTAATCAATGTAATATTCAATTAGAAATTGCACAATCAAAGGTCATGTATTTTAAAGAATTTTTTTTATAAAAACATGTGTCTAGTACATAACTTGAAATTCCTATACTAAATACCTACATCACATCAATTCAATCCATATTTGCATGTTTTGACAATATTAACTATGAGAAAAAAAAAACAAGTCATGGGGGTTGAACTCCTTGCCTATTGCTTAGAAGTGAGAAACTCTATTAGACCTTACTACATCTTGCTTTAAAATTATTAGAAATCAAAGAYCTTCTTGAAATTATGTAATATGARGTGTMTATTATGTAACCATTGACCCAAACRGACAAATWTTTAGGAACTAGTAACCAATAAGGACAAATTTTCAATAATGTAATGACCAATCAATGTTGTGAACTTGACATATACTTAACGAAAATGACCTTTTAGTAACCAATGACCAAAAAGAAAAAATTGTAATGTAATGATCAATTAGTATTGTAAATCAACCTACACTTATTGTACACAATCAACTTGTCTTTTTAGCATTAGAAACTACATTTTAGTAATTCTTTATTAATTAGTCATCTTTAATACCCCCTCTTCTCTTTTTTTTATTATRCTTGATCACAATTGACCAAAATTGATAGAATTATTTATTAAAGAAATAAAATAAAATTTGATTCAAATGCTYTATACTAGAGTAATCAAAGTCTAAATAGTTGAGTACAAAGATTCCTAACAAATTGCAAAAAAATTGATTTTTGCTATATAGGAGATTTTTCSAATACAAAAGGTGTTCAAGCTAAAGTTGTTTGAGGAATAAAGAAAAAGAGCTTTCAAGCTACATGAATTCAAATTGATCAAGCRTTTTCTACAATTCTTAAAATTCTCTATACAAAATTTAAGACTTTGATTATATTTCAAATCTTGTAATAAATTTCTTATCAATTTTTGTTTTAAAAATTTCAATAAAAACTAAATCCCYTTCTTGAAATAATTGCARTCTCACCCCCCTACTTTAATGAGTTTAMTTTCTTTCAATAATTCACATAATCTTGAGAAAAAACCTTTTGAGATTACTTCTATTTGGTTTATATAATAAGGAATATTTGTTTTATTCTACACAAAAAATGAGGAACTAAAATTAAAGATCAAAATTAAAAATTCATATTGTGAGTTAAAAAATCTATCATATCAATTTGCAAAAAATCTTGATTTTGATATCACGTTGAGATATATATATTCAATCTAGCATCATTTGTATGTAGAAATTCTAATTTTTAATCAATAAATATTATTGAAAAATAATTTTTAGTAAAGTGTACATCTWTATGTATAGATAATTTATGCAATTCATGATTTTTTAATTTTGATATCGTTTGAATCCATCATATATGTATTTTGCTAATTTTAATATATAACCCACCTTCAAGGTCTTAGAAATTTGAGTTTTTGACAATCTTTAATGATTTTAAGACTATAGCTTGACAAATATCTAGTTATAAAATACTATGAACTAGTTATTGATATATTTGAAGTGGATATAGTGCAAACCTAATATCTAAATATGTATATAATAGCTTGCAATTATTGTTGGTACATCTATCAAGTAAAAGATCCTTAAAACCAATCCTACACAAAATTTGCAATTAATTCTAGTTAAAAAATATATAAAAAGAATTCTATGAAAACAAAAGCAATAGCAAATATATTTAAGACTTCAAGTTATTTAATTGAAATAAATAATAATTTAAAGTTGATTAACATATTATTATTTAATTAAAATTTGAGTTTGAATTAGGAGTAAATTTATAAATGGAATATAATCCTAGAAATCTATTACCAATTAGAGACTCTGAGGGTAATATGGTTTAAAGTTTGGTGTTTAGTTTTAAATCTTTTAAAGTCCTTGTGTTAGTTTGAATTTTGATAAGTTTTCAACAACTTTAGAAATGTTATAGTCATTATTCCATACACTTGAGTTTTGCATTAGTTTCAAATTTTAATGGCCAATATTAATTGGCCATATATTAATTGTTTAAGTTTCTTTACTATGTTTTCTCCAAAAACGCTCCAATACGACCATTTTTAGTACAAGTACCAAATTTTTGAAAAAAAAACATTTTGTGACTCATGTAACTATAGGATCTTGTATTATGCTGACTTGAAAACATGTGGTAAAAATTTCAAAATTTTTGACCAAGTGTATTGCAAGATATAAGTATTCCAATTTCATTGACTATGTTTTTAGGGCCCTTCAAAAANCATCATTTGTATGTAGAAATTCTAATTTTTAATCAATAAATATTATTGAAAAATAATTTTTAGTAAAGTGTACATCTTTATGTATAGATAATTTATGCAATTCATGATTTTTTAATTTTGATWTYGTTTGRATCCATCATATATGTATTTTGCTAATTTTATTGTATAACCCATCTTCAAGTTCTTAGAAATTTGAGTTTTTGACAATCTTTAAAGATTTTAAGACTATAGCTTGACAAATATCTAGTTATAAAATACTATGAACTAGTTATTGATATATTTGAAGTGGATATAGTGCAAACCTAATATCTAAATATGTATATAATAGCTTGCAATTATTGTTGGTACATCTATCAAGTAAAAGATCCTTAAAACCAATCCTACACAAAATTTGCAATTAATTCTAGTTAAAAAATATATAAAAAAAAATTCTATGAAAAAAAAAGCAATAGCAAATATATTTAAGACTTCAAGTTATTTAATTGAAATAAATAATAATTTAAAGTTGATTAACATATTATTATTTAATTAAAATTTGAGTTTGAATTAGGAGTAAATTTATAAATGGAATATAATCCTAGAAATCTATTACCAATTAGAGACTCTGAGGGTAATATGGTTTAAAGTTTGGTGTTTAGTTTTAAATCTTTTAAAGTCCTTGTGTTAGTTTGAATTTTGATAAGTTTTCAACAACTTTAGAAATGTTATAGTCATTATTCCATACACTTGAGTTTTGCATTAGTTTCAAATTTTAATGGCCAATATTAATTGGCCATATATTAATTGTTTAAGTTTCTTTACTATGTTTTCTCCAAAAACGCTCCAATACGACCATTTTTAGTACAAGTACCAAATTTTTGAAAAAAAAACATTTTGTGACTCATGTAACTATAGGATCTTGTATTATGCTGACTTGAAAACATGTGGTAAAAATTTCAAAATTTTTGACCAAGTGTATTGCAAGATATAAGTATTCCAATTTCATTGACTATGTTTTTAGGGCCCTTCAAAAATCATGGCAGTTGCACTTCACAAGCTCACTTTTCTACAAAAAAATGTCCAAAGTGGTGGTGCTTCTTTGGATTCTTTTTCCTTAACAAGTTATCTACATTCTTAAAAAACTCCACATCATTTAGAATTGTACAGTATATAGGCAAAAAACAGTAAGAAGAAAGAAGTAGATAATGATTCAAAATACAAAAAAATTTAATTTTTTTGGTATGGAGTTGGAAAAAGTCAATTCCAATGGTTGCAAAGTTATAATAAACAATCTATATTCTATTGTTTTTTTTATTTTTTTTAAATATTGAAAATAGAGTAAGATAAAGGACTTCAAAGTTTATTTTAGAGTAGAAAATCCATGATTGCTTGCAAAAAAACTTTTGACTTCAAGTTTTTGTTTTTGGAAAAAGACCAATTTGTCCAAAATGCCCGCCCCGGGAAAAAAATAACATATTAGGCCATAACTTTTGGCTCATATTTCCAAATGTCATGAAATTTTGTRCATATGAAAAATRTTCCTTTTTCCCACCTTTTATTAAAAATTCAGMCTAGAATATGCAAATCTCTAGTCATGCGTTCTTGCCCAAAATTTCTATGTTGCCAAAAAACRCATGTTGGTCTTTTAGGGGATAAATGCACTTTGTTGTTATATTGCACTAAATTGTAGTAGAATAAAAATAAAGATAGAAGATATAAGGCTTTTTTACTATATGTTGATTAAAGTGATGATCTACTTACACTAATTTGATTCTGTAACAATACACACTTTGTATGATAGACAATATTGAATTGAAAGGAGTAAGTTGACTTTGGTGATTWTTGTGATATTTKRTATCATAMAATTTTATATTCTAAATGTATTTATAATATGTGAAAATTTCAAATTTATAGTCATGACGATTCCTCTTAATTATAAACTGTCCTATGATACATTTACATATTGCGAGCATTTCATTCTTCATCCAATTAAAAACTTTGGAGACGATACTAATGGATATTAATAAAAGGATAAGAAAATTTCATATCTTTTGAGTAGTGATGTCTCATTATCAATTTAACTGTATTTTAAAAGAAAAMAAAATGACAAGAAGTTGAAGTTTTTTCTATCTTTTGAAATCACTATTTATACAAATTTTAATACCAAATTAAACATTAAGAAAATTGGGGTTCACAATATGCCATCTTACAATCCTTATGGTTTTAGCCTAATAGAATACTAGAATACATATTCTATCATAGATGAATTTTAATAATGTCAATGGCTTCTAATCTGTAATTTCTAAAAAGTGATTATAAATGGAAGTTGACGATATTTCTTGTTTTATATAGAATTTAAAAAAATATTTAGTTGTTTAATAGTGATAATAATCTTTAGAGCATATACTTTGAATAAATCCTACTTTGATTATATGTTTTGAGTTTAATTAGTTTGAAATATTAATTTTACTCTTTGCACTCTTTATTATACATTGATTTGATACAGAAGATTAAATGTTAGAAGTTTTGAAGTATAAGTCAACAATTTTTAAGTGGYTGTCATACAKAAGATCCTAAATTTTACTTTAAGAGCATAAGTAATGTATGTGAATTGCTTTAACATATGTACAATTGTAAACTATACAATATAGTAACTAATATTTGTGAGAAGATGAAGGAAGACAACATTTAGACCCATCATTTCCAAAAGGCAAGTAATTTGAAGAATCCTTTTTGGAAGGATTGGTTGTTGCCTGCACCATGAGAAAGGATATCAACTACCCTAATGAAAATTTATATTTCAAGATATTTTGTCTTAGATTTCACATGGTGATAATATATCGATACAAATTAATACCAAGCACAAAATAGATACTATTGACAATGATGGCATGTACAGTCATGTATAATTTTAGTCAACAAAAATTATACAACGGCTCAAAAAATTGATTTGTACAAATTAGAGTGATTTGTAAAAATAATACCTATGATTATTTTAATTATCATAAATTGATTTTTTTTTATAAATAAAACTAAATGCAACATTACATTTGTTGAATCAAAATTTTTAAAAGTGTAGTTATTGTAATTGATATTTTGGATGCTTATTCCAATAGTGGTTCTAACATCTCAACCAAATATAAGATTTTTTTCATTTCAAGCTAAGAACATTTGAGGGACATGTTTCTTTTAAGTTGAATTTTGTTCGTTTGATAAGTTTTGGTTTTACCTTTTTATAGACTATCATTGAGTTTTGAATGTTTTGGCTGATTGCCTCCCAAAATCCTCTGATGAAACTTGCTCAGAATTTTCTCTGCGCATTTGTGCCTAAACTTTTTTCGAAAAAAAATTTCAATCCAATCAACAAGAATGACCGTGAACTGCATTAAAACCGTCCGATATGTATGCGGTACTGGATAGTTTGACACGATGTTTGACCTGCATACTAAATTCAGCAAACTCCAAGTCGCTTCGTTTCTTGTCAATTTCGCATTCCAGGTCTCGAAGGAGATCTTGAGGACATTTCTTTCTGTTGTCCAATTCCTTTTCTGTGCAGCGATCGTCTCGGTCTCCTCGATCCGTAATGGTCTTCCGACAGTGCAACTGCTTCGTCTCTATATTCAAAAGCGGAAWACCTGTCAGATGCTGAATTGTTTACGGCTTTTCAGATTTGAAGATCCTTACTTCTGGGGTAAGAATCTTTTTTTTTTGGTGACCTTTGTAAATATGTGAAGACCCTGGACAGATTTATCATGATTACTTTCATATTGGTCAGTTTTTATATTTTAGTAGAGTAGATAACCCACCGTTACTAAGGATCTTGTAATCTTCATGTGCTTGTTGTAATGCTAGTTCTAGCTGTTGAATCCTTCGCATCATCTCGTCGCTCTTGTCGTAAACTTTAGAAGCTTCAAGGGCAGAAACTCGCTCTCTTTCCCTCTCGCATTCGAGAATACTCACCCTCGCCTTCAAGTTTGCTATTCTCTCTAAGTTTGYTGCTTCTTCAACCAGCCTGCAAGGCGGTCCACATAATCTAAACCTCAGAAAAAAATTCAGTCTATAATTCTTAGTATCGTTACGAAGATTAAAATCGAGACCTTAAGATGCCCAGAAATAGATCGTTCCTTGCTACGCTGTCCATGAGGCACCCAAATGCTGGACAAATCACGATGCCCATATGTTCTGAAACGCTGAGCTTGCAGAATCTGGGGCACAGTTTTTAAATTTGGCCTCATTCAATGCTTGGTTGTCGACTTGCAACTTTGTCACTGTACGGAACCTTAGATCCTCTCAAATCTACAAGTTAAGTTTCTCTAAGTCATTTGCACTATATTTGTGTTACAGAAAAYGTAGTGCAAATGACTACTAGCATGAAATGTCACTTTTCCAACTTCAAGGAAATATCATAGAATGGATGTCATGAAGAGGTTGTATTTGGTCAATGACATACCTATATGGTTTTTATAATTTTCTTGCTACCATCACTAAAGTCAGTAGAATGATTTAGAAAAGAAAATCAGCCACACCTGACCTGCTTCCCCGGGAACTCCCACTTCGTGTGGAGCTCCTGGAACCACCTCCACCCTCTGCAGCAATGCCTGGTTGCATGGATGAATATCTTCTGCCACATTCAGGCATTGCTGTAGAAGCTCTTCTAGGAGGCAGATGCTCAGAATATATGTCGGGCTGATCATATTCCGTAAACTCCTCTACGCCTACACTTTCATTAGATAATCCTCCAAGAAGTGAGTTCCTCTTCGCTTCCATTATCTCATTTTCTAAACTTTCTAGTTTCTCTTGTAACTGATCGGGCAGAATCCCACTACCTATTCTAGTCCCTGTCAATTTAGAAGAGTTCCTCCTTGAAGTTCGTGCCAAAGCGATTGATGGTCGAACAAGGAAAGATTTTCTGAGAGGATCCTCGGAGTCCTGCACAGAAAAGGGCAACACTGCTGTGGAGGGTCTCTTGGATGGCAAGGCAGTAGAGCTGCGTCTTGAAGCCCCAACCCCAGAAAGCCGTCTGATTGAAACACGAGGGACGTCAATCATAAAATCGGGCAGAGTACCACTGATTCTCTTCATGGAGATTCTTTGTGATAGCAAAGAAGGCTTTGGAGGGAGAGCTTCTACAACGTTTTGACCTATTGGAGATGCTCTTTGCGGAATGGAGTCTGCAGCTTCAGCAAGGACAGATGCCCTTTGAGCTAGGGCATCTGTTGTATTTTCTGCAAGTACCGAAGCAGTATCCGCCAGAGCTTCTGCGGTGCTCTCTGCAAGCGCGGAAGCTCTTTGCGCAAGAACATCTGCAGTGTTTTCTGCAAGCATCGAAGCCCTCTCAGCCAAAACGTCTGCATTGTTTTCCGCAAGGATCAACGCTTTCTGAACAAGAGCTTCTGCATTGTTTTCTGCAAGTATCGATGCCCTTTGGATGAGATCGCCTGYAGTACTTTGTGCAATTAAAGAAGGTCTCTGGGCATCAGCTACAATTAAAGAGGCCCTTCTTGATTTCCCCACAGCAGAGGCTGCCCCTGCCAAAGATTTGGGCAAAACTCCATCAAGTATCGCTCCCGAGAAATCAAATGCAGTGGATGGTCCAGCTGTAGAGTTTTTTCTAGTAGATACAGCTGAAGAGGTCTTCCTCAGCGGCCCAGATAAAGATGCTCTTGTGGAAGCACCTGCAATTACTGCAGAGTTTCGTCTAGACCCTGCTACGTTGGACCGTGCGTGGGCAGCATCTACAGTGCCAATGACACCTATGTCCTCAAGGGGTAATACAGGATTCATTTGGTGCATAACGGCGGCTGAAAAACGTTTTGAGGGGGCTTTGCCGGCAGTGTACCTGGTGTTGTAAGCGTCTTGTGCAACATTCAGCTCACTCTCCAGTAGTTGTTTCTCAGCCGCTACCTGAAGCGTCACCAGGATGCTCAGATTACTCAATTACACATACTTTTGATTTGTGGTTGAATGTCATTACTTAGTATTATCGAGTACTACGCACAAGTTAAAGATCATCGACATTGCACAGCTCACAGTCTCTACAATGATGCACTTCCAATRATTGTTCTAGGTTAAATTGATGTTCGAAGTGAGAACCATAGATTTTTAACCCCTAAAAGATGTGATCCATTGGGAAATGATCAAACATCATGTCTAAGCTAAATTCACCCTTGGAAAGTGTGTTCAAACAACAACAATCTTGTATTGTTGTTACTTGAAACTCCTAAATTTTATATCATTGTGAGAGATTTCAATTTGTTTTATGAAAAATTGTAATTCTTATAATTTTTGTCGCAAAAATTGAACATAAATGAGTAAAAATAACAAAAACAACCCAAATTATTTGAAATTTTTTCAAGAGGCACAAGTAGCAATGGAGATTAGTTTGAAAAATATTCAATCGTTTCTTTCATTTTTTACACCCACAACAAAGACCTTAAAGTCCAATTCAATTATTAAACCAAATTTATCCTTTTATTTAATTGGTGTATAAAATTTATATTTTTTGCTGCTATTGCAAAATATCATTTTCTATTTATGTTGTATTTTTTCAATAATTTTGATGAAAAAATCATATTATTGTGAATATTTAAGGCTTAAGGTGGAAACAAAATTATATAAATTATAATATATTTTAGAATAATCTGTAATTTTTACAAAAAATGAATGGTAGAATGAGGAACATAATTTTACAATTTAAAAGTAAATTTCATGTCTAGAAAAGAAAATATGAATGAAAAACACACCATATTCTGTTATTTGGATTTTAACACATGGAGCTTTCAATTGCAATAATTCTTTCAATTGACTATTTTGAAAATTTCAATATGGAGTAGAAACAAAACTTTTCAAGCCTTGTTTTCTTAGTCTACATCAAATTTCAAAAATAGTTATTTTGAAAATTGCAATCGAGATTGATCAAAGCGCATGCACTTTTTGGATGCTTGGATCTTAAAGGGTTAATGAGTCTTTCATAAATCATAAAAGGATGGCTTACTACACGTTCAGTTATTGCAAATAATTCCAAAAAGACGATAATGAATTTTATTGATGAAGGTTGAAAATACATAATTTGATATCTAACTATCTTGYGTAAAATCCAAAAGGCCTAGGATCTACTCTCCACCACAATAATTTCATTCCTAGCCACATCAAATAGTAGTTCTTTGAAATATACATGAAATAACACTGACCAAGAATTTAAATATTTTTTCTTCTTCAAAATTCCAATCAAAGAAAGGTTGATTTTTATATACATAAAATCAATTATTTTTGTTAGATATCCTCAAGGTAWTATTCACATAATAGTCTCTATGTGGTAATAAATTTACAAGCATTATTCACAAATTGTTCACATTTTTCTTCATTACAAATTATTGCTTTTTCAAAAAAACAAATGTCCTTTAACCATTAATGACCCAATATTTTGGCAAGTGCAATTATACTAAGAATCTTCCAAAGGCTACTGGTTAAAATAAGACTATACTACTAAAATTATACTTAAAATACCCCTAACTTTCTCTAGTAGTGTTATGATGCCAAAAAAAATTGAGAAACAACTTTTTTGGATTTGAGACAAAAATTTTTTAGAACGATTGGACATTATATATAACCTACACATTCTTGTCTAACTACTTAGACTACCTATATTACTCTCACATATATTACAAATATGAAACAAAAAATATATCGATGAATCAATATATAAAATCTTGTATTAAAATATTTACCAAAGTACAATTGGGCAATTGCAAGAAACTTTGGGACCATTTTTTGTTGCACATTATGTCAATCCTAGAAAATTTTATCTTTAAAAATTATGCACACTCAAAGAGTGATGAAAACTACCAAGAAAATGAACACTTTGATGTTTGATTTAAGAAAAATAGTAAAACAATTCAAAAACTTCTAAGAAAAAGTTATTTTTCCTAGCTTGAAGATTCTCCTTCTCAACCATTTTTGTCATTGGGAAAAAAAGATTGAGTTCTTTAGACTTGCGCAAAGGTAGTGCACTTTGAGCACATGTGGAGGGTGGTAGATTACTATTTTTAGGAAATCTCTTTGTAGTCCTATGTAACTTAGTAGAAGTCCATGTATCCCCATTTTGAGCTTCAAATTTGAATTTTTGGGTAAAAAATAGTACTAAAAATACCTGTTTGGGGGCAAGTAAAAAATAGTAAAATAATTTTGAAAATTTTGAAAAACTTACTCAATATCTAAACTACCTTATGTACTGTTTTTTCAAATTTCACTCCAAAAATTCAAACAATGAAAAAGTTATGAGCAAAAAAACACATGTCCAAGGGAAGGGGACAAAAAAATAAAACAAGTGTTTCTTGCTATCACCCTCCTATCTTCACAAAAAAATTCAAAAAATCATGAAACCATGATATCAAAAATCATGATATATATTGAAACCATAGGCCTGCCCAAAATCCATTTTGTCCCTTGATGGGACATTGGGACTTTAGAGGTTAATGTTTTGAAAACATTTTACAAAAATGAATTGTCTCTAATTAGATATACACTTTTGTCCTTTGAGGATTTAGTATCTTTTTGGTTTGAAATTATGGTCATCAATTTGAACTCTATGAATCAAAAAGAGATTTATTAAGAATAAAACTTCATCTTTTTTGTAACTATAAGTTACAATAATTTCATAGGATGTGAATGATTCATCAAAAGTCCCTTCAAATTGGAAAATATAATATTATTTTACATTTAATACTGATTGAATTCTATTTTCTTGATATTTTTCATTCATTTTTATTTGCATAAATAAAATAAAAATTTAAATACAAATACAATGTTTTAACTACATGATTGCCTGAATTCATCTAATGCATTGAAAATGTGATGTATTAGATGATTGAAAATTAAAAGAAACGGTAAAATTAACACCTCTTTGTTGCATATTTTTCTAGAAATGAGTTTAATGTATGCTAAAATACAAATATTTTACAAAAAATATTCCTCCTTTCAAAGAAGGTGTTTTGAAAAACAAATTTATCCCTAAAAGACCAAACTGTGGTTTTTTGTAGCATAACAATTTTGGATAGCTTGCTATGAACAAAATACTTTTGTTTTATTTGAAATTTTTTTACATGTGCTTGAGAAGTAGGCTTAGAGGCCCAACAATTTTTATAACTTTTGACTACATGATTCAAAAGTTATTGCATGATATGTCATTTTTGTTGAGCCCCAAAAGTTTCTTAGAAAATCACTTTTTGAAAAGAAAAAATTTGAACTTGGTTTTCTAGATTTATATACATGTCGAAAGCTTTGAACCATTCTATTTTGATTAATGAGATGAAAGTTGTGAGGTGCTCTCGTTTGCGGGTGGTTATGGATTTTCTACTCTAAAATAAAATTTGAAGTCTTTAGTTAACTCAATTTTCAATGTTTTTTGAAAAATAAATAAAAACATTGGGTATATTACAACACTAAAACCATTGGGATTTGCACTTTTCAATTTCATAAAAAAAAACTCTTAATAAGTTTGTATTTTGAACCATTCTCTACTTCTTTCTACTTACCATTTTTTCCTATATAAGGCCATATTTGTTATATTGAGACTTTTTGCAGATTTTGAGACAGAATGCTAATTATTGAAAAATTCATTTAAAAAAATAGTAAAAAAAATAAAAAATAAAAAATACTCAAATAATGATCCTTTAATGAAATTCTAAAAGTTGATGTTGTTACCTATTTATAAAAAAATACTAGTGAAGAGATAAAGCGGTTTATCCTCGAGTCGAGGACAATAATGAGACTGCGAAAAGTCTCAATATAACGAATATGGCCTTATATGTTGTGCAATTCCAAAAGATGGGATTTTTTAATGAATTTAGCCAACTTGGCTTGAAAAAAGAATCCAAAGAATTATTACCATGATTTTGGACATTTTCCATACAAATGTGACCTTGTGAAGTGCAGTTGTCTAATGTTTTGCAGGAATAAAAAAAGATTTTTGTCAATTAAAACGCTCATATCTTTGCAATCTACACAGTACAAAACTTTTGAAATTTTTCACATCTTGTCAAACAAGTCTAATACAATACTATGGTTACATGTGTCTAAAACATATTTTTTCTAAAATGTGGTATTTGTATTGGAAATGGAAGTTTTAGRGCGTTTCTAGTGAGAACATAGTCAACAAACCTTTAGGGRTTAATACARTTCTTGACATCTAAGTTTAGAATTTGTCCCACAACTTTGATAATATTTAATTGCACTATAAATTTTTTTTCAGTGTAAGTATTAAAACTAATTATCTTATTGATTGTGTAGGAGGGAAAATTTAGGAATGTGTCTAATTGTCATATTACATAAAGAAGACCTACTTCTCTCTATAATGAAAGTGTGTTGAATTTCCATTAAAATTAATGAAAATGGCATTGACATTATATTAAATCTACCAGATTTTCCTATGTTAGMGAGCATTAATATTGGTGTATTACATATTTTGTATGTCTAATTACCTATTTGATGAACTAATTGGTCATATTCAATCCTCCAATTTCATCAAAAAGACCTTTTTAATTTAATTTTAGTTAGATGTTGTCATTGTTTTAGTTGTTAAATATTTTCTATTTAATGGGTACAAGCATGTTTGAGGTACCCTAGTCAAAAACCAAATAATCAAGAATGACATAATTTTCGAATAGCCTATTTTAGAAATAAAATTGGGAGTATTTAAAATAATAATAATCATTTATTGTTAAAACAGAGCTAGTCAAATTGTTTTTACGAATAAAAAATTATTAAATATTTGATATTTAATTTTCAAATTTATTAGGATTTAGCAATTGATATCATGTCAATAGAAACTATACATGTTAATATAGTAATTTCACCATGATTTTTAGCCTATTCACTTCTTTACAACTCACTTTTGATGTTTCAATTTTGAAAACCAAAAGAATATTCAATTTTGAATTCCTTTTAGGCGTAGCCCTCTTTGTGATATTTATGATGATTTGGAAAATAAAAACAAAATAGTTAAATATTCCATATCAAGTTATAAATTACTATGTTTGGTTATTAAAACATCATAAATCTACAAAGTGATTTGGAAATATTTTCTAGTACATATTTATATTCTTATATTTACTAAATGAAAAATGGACTTTGTGATAGAGTCCTAAATGGAACTTTAGGAATCAAATTAACAAATTCAATCAATCAACGGCAATTTTTGGATAATTACATATTGTRTTCTACTTGAAGCAAGAAAATTTGTGTTAAAATTATGTTTTTACTGCAAGATTCATAACTTAATCTATACTAAATAAATGAATTTCAGTGACTTTTATTGTGTGAAGACGTTAATGGGGCACCGCAAGCATAATTGTACCCTAATTTATAAAATGTGATGAAATTGAAAATATTTRGTGATTGCAAAAAAGACATGTATTGTTTCTTTATAAAAACTTTCAAAGAGTTATGCTTTTTTGCCATGTATTTTGCATTTTTTCTCATAAGGCATTAATTTGAATCCTCTATCAATTTTTCATCCTTTACAAAAAAAAAATTATTTCAAAACAATCCCAATTRAWTTTTTTTATTTACTTYGGGGAATTCTAATGCATATTTTAACCACCAGAAATAAACTTGTATTTGAAAACTCGGTTTTGAGTTCATCTTCTAAAATTTCAAATTACAAAATATTATAATTTGTTTGACTATTTGTTTGAGTATTTTTACTATTTTTAAAAAGACATAAAATGAAACTGAGGCAAACATAAAATGATTGTATTGACCTACCTTAGTAWATAACTTTTGGAGAGATCCTTTTMTAAGATTAAATTTTTGGTGACTAACCTTGTGTGGAAACCTGTGTAGTCCATGCTCAAACCCCATATCAATTAAGGGTTATGAAGATATTCTCTGGAATGTTGGAACAGATGAGATGTTAAGAGCCTTACCTTAGCAAGGGTGTCCCTAAGCTGAGCCACAACATCAGCATCTGAGGCAGCTTTTTCAGCATTCTCAGCTAGCTTCTGTAAGAGCTCGTCTCTTTCTGCCACAAGATTTTCAGAATCTTCTGCTTGACTCATTTTAGAAAGGGCTAATTCCAAACCTTCGATTTGTCCTTTTAAACCTGACGATCATACAACGTACCAGTGCACTTAAGAGGGTTGAAGGCTCGATCAAAGATGGAATAAATCAACATGGAACAATGACCAGGAATCTGGCTAACAGAGATTCATGACTTGATCACCTGCAATTATTTCTCTCGCATTAGCAGCTACATTATCTGCGTGAGAACTAGCAGCCTCAACTTGCCTTTTGGCCACTCCTACATATCTAGCCAAGGCTTGTCCTGCACTTTCAACTAATCTAATGGCGGCTTCAACTTGTATTTTTAGTCCTGGAATTTCACTAGTTGCAATCTCAGCCAATSTAGCATCCTCTAATTGCTTGGACAATGYCTTGTCGACAACATCTACATTTGCACCGGCAGCTTCACTCTGCTCTTTCGCATTAAACATTTGCATTACATTTTCCAGGAGGATTGTAAATTCTTCAKTCACATCATTGGCGAGTCTAGCAACAATTTGAACTAGCTTTTGAGCGTCCTTCAATTTCCAGCTTAGATCATCCGCATTGTGCCAAACACAATCTAAGTCTTTCCCTGCCTCAATCTCTACATCCAAATCAGAAGCTGCGTTGGCTTCATTTCTCGCCTCTTCTAACTGCTCTGCCAAATCTACTGCTATGCCTTCTGCGAAATAACTTGCCGCTTCCGCTAGTTCATTTGCATCCTCAAATGGGCATTTCAGATTCTTCAATTGCTGACCAAGTTCCTCTGCAAGCTTACTAGAAGCATAAGCTTGACATCTGATTGTCACTACCTGCAGTGCCAGCTCTCTGCTCTGATTCTCAGTTGCTTTTTTGTCATCTGAAAGTTGTTGCGACAGATCAGTGACTTGTTTTGAAAGATCATCTGCTCCTTGGTATTTTTCTTAAACTTAACAATTCGTATTGATTTTTTAGACTTTCATTTGTTTCTTTTAATTCTTTTTCTCTTGCTTGAGCATCTTCCTGAATCAAAGGATTTAGTTGACATCAATATATTATTTCATGTATAGTTGATCATGTGTATTTTCAAATAAAAAATAATCTATTTATCAAATCTTTGTTTTCATTATAAAGTTTCTAATTGTCATCTATTTTTACTTGATTGAAATCTTAATTTTGAATCATACTTCCATGTACTCTTGTAATCTTTTGTTTTGGACAATTTGAAACCATTTAAATATTTTCTACCAATAATTTTATGGTTTGGAATATTGTACAACTAGTTTAAATGTTTTTTTAAATTGCATATAAAGTTTGAAAACCACCAAGGTATCTYTTGTGATATATAATAATAGAAATCAAAGAAAATATATAATATTTTAATTGATTTCAAATGCATTATAAATTTGTAATATTTTTGAATGGTATGTAGATTCTATTTTCTAATTTAGTAGTAAGGCTTAGATTTTATTCTATCTTAAAACTTAGTAGTGAGGCTTTACCAAGTTATAGTGCGTTATAAATTGATTTATTACAAACAAACAATTTTAATTGAATCATACAAGTAGACAAAATTGAGGTAATTAAGTATTTCAAAATGAGATTAGTCAATCAAACAACATAATGCTTTGATAGGTAATACAAACACATATTTCAAACTCTCTAAACTTTATTCTATATTTTGTTTTGTCTAATATCATATCTTTACACTAAAAGAAAAGTATGTTGAACTCAACAAAACCATGTGGGCTAGGTTTTGTTGAGTTTCCCCTTTCCAACACAAAATTCTGCATTCCAACACATAATTTTGTGATGGAAAGGGGAAACTCAACAATATCAAGCCTACATGGTTTTGTTGAGTTCAACACGCTTTTTTTCTAGTGTTAATTTTATAAATCATATATAATTGTGTAACAATATACTTTCAAAATCAAATTACCTCCAACCTAGTACATGTATTTCAAAAACGCAATAAAAAGTAAATTTATCCATGACTACAAATAATTAAAATATCCAAAAATATTTCGTTTTACATCTATACATACTTACACAAATTTGTCCATGAATTCTCCTCTTCTTATAACTTGTTCATGACCTTAAATTTTGTGTTGACATTGTCGGAAATTCTTTTGTCTTCAAGAAGTTTGTACAATTTTTCTTTTAATTTATCCAACTCTTTTTTAAAATTATTCCATAAACTCGCTGAAGTCCAAACTTTTATATTCTTTCCAGAAGAAAATGACCACAATTGCCAATCTGCTTTTATTAAAGCCTTGACATACCTATTTGTATTATGCACTATTAAAAATCACCACAATTGTGAACACCTAAAATACATAAGAATGAATATTCTAAAAACATTTTTTGAATTATTTATTTTAGAGCCATTACTTAAAAAAAATGGTTATCTTACCCTCCTTGATCACCCAAAGAGAAAAGAAGTGAATAAGTAATAGCATCCCAAACTAATATTGTAGCATCAACAGACCCACTCCATACATGTATATCCATTTCAACCATGCTACATACTGGTCCTTTGTGTCCTTGCAATGTGTGTTTTAATGAAACATCTAATGTACTCCATACTTTAATCAAGCTGTCTTCACTACCACTCCATATTGTACTTTTTCCAACATGACATAGAACCAAAATTGCAAGTGTATGACCTATGATTGATTCTTAATTTGAAGATTGTATAATATTCAAATAATAGATAAAGATTAATAAATTACTAACAACATTTTATACAAAGAAGATTAATAATTTGCGTAGTTTATAATGTCTTCATTGTTATTTTTGAATGGTTTATAAAATCTTAAATGCATCAAATGATGAAATACATATTGGTAAATGTAAAGATGACCTTTGTTATGCATTTTGTTGATGCTTCCCCCAAAGAATTATAATAATCATGTAAATGAAATAAATATAGAAATCTTACAATATTTTCTATTAATTTTAGTACTTGAATGGTTGAAACAACTTATTTGTACACCGCAATTCCATAACATTCAATAGCATGCTCTGGCACTGCCTTGGCTTAAGATAGATGGTGTGGAATATACCACATCCAATAACCTTCATCAATAGTTAAATGGACATGTGGAGGATGCAGAGGATGTTGGGTGTAGAATATTCCACATCATCACTGTAGAGACCATGCTTGCTATTGAATGTTATGATCGTTTTTACTACATTTCAAATTTGAGTTGTTATTAAGAAATAGTAATTTTTTTTAAAATTTATTTATATGAATAGTAGTGAAATTTCTGTTGCAGGTAACATACTTGCAATTCAGTAGATAATA
>VACF01001439.1:0-13655 GCA_006891605.1 Pleurozium schreberi | reverse complement strand
TGGGCATCCTTCTAATTCTTTTATCCACTCCAAAAATTCTATAGCTTAAAATATAAGTTTTCAAACTTGAAGCATAGTCCTCAACAATATCAGAGCTAGCACTGTCTATTGTATCCATGACTTCTTTCARTCATTAACTCAGTCTGTTAAGYAGCAATTTGCAAAGGCAAAGCTAATCCATCATCATTCACTGATAAACCATCCAAGCAAGAGTATTTGCACAAGTAATACTAGCAAAAGTATATTTATTTCATTGTGCAAAACATCGAAAAGTTTTGTGAGAGAGTTATGCAGAATTCGTCCAAAAAATCTCCGCGAGGTCGTGGGCCTCACTTGTGCCCATCCCAAAAACCAAACAACAAATTATAAGTTAGTGAGGATGCAACAGGCTTCTTCAGCCCCTCGACGCATGTTATAGCTATCACACAAAGATTTAGAGATAAAAATGCATAACCTAAAACTTTCGATTTCAGCAACACTGTTCAAACAACAAGCGTGATCCAAAACCTGTGACGTAGCGCTCTGAGATTGAGAAGAAGCCATAGTGGTGGAGCAACCGAGTAGGAGCCAAATACTCAAACAGTTACGAATCGGTCCCACCGCAGCAAACACTGGTGCTTGTAGTTTGAAAAGCTCAGGCTGTATCTGCACTATAATGTTCTGATCCCAGGATTACTATAGAAAATGGAAGATGTAAATCCGTTAGCTCAGGCCGTAAAAGTGGCGGTCATGGGCCCAGGCTGTATTATTGGAGTATGAGTAGATGGAGGCATTATAATTATCCCTGCCCCCGGCCAATACATGTAACCGTCCAAGTTTGGAAGTTTTGCCGGTTGATTTGCCAGTTGAATCAATAAATGGTTGAGATTCATAGATGTATTCTGGTAGCTTATTATACCACTGACCAGATCAAATTAGAATCAGTAGGATTAAAGCAAAGTCCAGGCTTTACACACATCCTTTGCTCAGTATATGTATCATATAATTTACGTTTGGGTTGCTTGTAGCATAAGAGCTGGGACCAAGAAAGCCCAAAAATTAACTTAACTGCCTATACATAAATAAATATGTGTCGTTTATTACGG
Organism: Pleurozium schreberi; assembly: GCA_006891605.1. Classification (NCBI taxonomy): domain Eukaryota; kingdom Viridiplantae; phylum Streptophyta; class Bryopsida; order Hypnales; family Hylocomiaceae; genus Pleurozium; species Pleurozium schreberi. Next base: position 12,570 of record VACF01001439.1, on the reverse strand, counting down.
CTGTAATTTTTCTAATAATTTTGAACCCCTATTCTCCTTTTGTAATAGGGGAGGGTGGGTGGTATGTATGTTGAAACCGGGTTTTTGTCTTGTTGACAATCTCTGAAGAGAATCATTCATTAATTCTCATATACTTGCCTGAACTTTCAGTTGATTTATCGGGTCTATTGCATTGAGCGAAGCGTAGAGGAGATGGGATCAAATTCGTGACCTAGTAGGACTCGGACCATGAATGGGGACATGATGAATAGCAGGTGTGCTGAGTGTATACGTTCGGACATGCTGGCTCAACCTGCCTCTTCGGTTGCTTTTCCTCTTGCAGGGGCAGTGGTCGGCCTGGCCAGCGTTCTCRTGCAAAAAAGAAAAGGGGCCAGGATGATCCTATTCAGGTCAGACATCTGATCAAACCCGATTCTGCAAAAGATGAAGACGAAATGTAATATTCAAGGTGGTGTTTGTTACTGTCTTCAGGGAGTCGATGCATATTGGATCCTGATGTCCACTGGCGTTCACCCTAACGAAGTTGCTAGAACTAGAAACAACCTAAACACCAAAGACACCTGCTAGTGTTCAGCAGTGGTTATCAACATGTAGCCTCCTCTAATTATTTTTTCGCATCGCCACACCAACGGATCCAGATCTATTGGACTCGTGTGGAAGAGCAGATGTGAGCAAGTTACAAATATCAACTTCCAGCTGGATACATGCATCGGTTAGTTTTCTGACAATTGAATGGGATTCAGGTTTTCGACGAGAATGGGAAAGATGTGACACCGAAGCCACTGTCAGCATTGAAGCCTACTGTACTAATTGATAGGCTTTTGAGCGTAAGTGCGCAATCTGTTGAAGGCACAGAGTTTGAACACTCCGTTCCAGTCTACAGGTGAGTTTACGCGACCTATGATACCTTTGCGCGGGAGTTATATTCTAAGCACTCAGGCTCTGAACCCCTACATGACCAAGAGTCATAAATTCGGACTCATGTCTTTTTAGGAACTTGCTTTTTTCCAAATTTTTTCATGGTCTGACCAGCACATGYAATGCTCTTCAATGATTCAATCTGCTGAAATAAAATATTCCCCACGTGAATTATATTCTTCATGATATGATCAATCGAACWGGTCCTTCTAAATCATGAGTCCTTGGTCTTTTAGGGGTTTAGGGGTGATATTTTTTAATTCGCAGRGGAAGTTGGGTCTCGGGTCCACAGTCACGAGTTTTCAAAGGCGAATGTGAAGTCTGCATTCAGCATTAGCTTCCAGAGCTTTCCTTGCATAATGCGAGCACGTTGCCATAGACTTTACTTGTTTTCAATCTGTTCCTTAAGGGTCATTCTAATCTACAAGGTTTCATCGTTGTTGTTGGCTATTCAATCTCTTAAAAAATTCACGTCAAGCAGGTAGTACGTATGGATATTGGCAGTGTCACTTTTATGATCATTATTGACATTTTTTGGGACTGTAGTATTTCGACAGGCATGGTGTATCTGAAGCAGAATGTAACTCGAGAACCAATCATTTTTATTGTTTTGATGTTCAGTTCGTATTCAGGATACTAACCATTTCTTTTATTCTGATTATTTTCTATTCAGTCGAACAGGTTTCTCAGTGACAAGCACAGCTGGGAGCCTTACTCCTGAAACTATCGATTTGGGCACTGACCTTGAAGAGTCTGATGGTCAAGAATCTAGAAGATCTAGAAGCTATCGAGGCTCTGCAGTACTTGAAACTCCGCGGCATCCGAAACGAAAATATGCCATTGTGCCAGCTCCAATTGTTCAACCAAAAGTTCCAAAGGTTCTATACCTACGGAAAGATCACGTGTAACTTTTTTTAATTCGGTTTTAAGGTCAAAGTACTCGTGAATGTACCCTGAAATAAATCAACATGCATCTTAGTAGCTGTTTTGCAACCCTGCAGTGAGATCCCAGYATTGACTTCGTAACAGAAACGCAGATTTGTTATAATTAGGTAGGTTAGGCCTGAATGTTGTTAGCGCTGATGCTTAAACTTCAGACAAGTTTCATATTTCAAGGTAATGAAAGCATGCAACCGAGGTCTRATGAAGCAGTTTGGTTTATGTATTCTGAAACGTGGTCATAATAACATGTTTTAGTAAGCATCATGAAGTGTGTTGCGTATTCATTTAACTTCTATCATCGCCAAATAATCCTATCTCACAACTTACTTGAGTTCCCTGCTTGGGGTCTTTCATGACACAGGAACTAGAGAAGCCTATTCCAATCACCATAACGGAGTGTGAAAATTGTATTATGTTGAGTGTCCGTGGACATAACCTTAATCCAACTTTCGAAACCTTCAACCAAATTTTGGACCGAAATGAACGTTATGAGAAGCTTCTACAGGTGAGTTTGGCACGCTATAAATCTGCTGGCCTGGGTAGTTAACAGCTGCTCGAATTTGATAATGACATGTAGCCATGTAGGATGAAAAGATTGAGAATTGATGTTTGTTCTAATTATTAGGCACAGGAAAATCTGCCTCCTAGGCAAGAATTTCTGTAGTCGAGTGTCAACATCTTGTGCAGAGTGAGCAGTACCTCTCATGACCTAGTGTTGAAGAATGATAGCTTACTAACATCAAGAATGGATGCTTTACGGAATTGTTCAGATGAAGCTGGGAAGTGATAATTTTCAACCAAATATGACCCAGACCTTATTCAGTCTACAGAAAAACAAAGAAGCCCAGGCCTCGGCTTTGTCTACTCAATCTAACTCTGTTCAGGTGGGTCTCTTAACTAACCTCAACTATGGATATTAATCTGAATTGGTAGTGGCTTATGTATTTGCCGGAGAGCTCTCCGTTGAGCTTATTTGGCAGACAATTGATTAACTTCGAAAAACAAAACTTCGTACGTGGAGCGTCATGATTTACAGTGGGCCTAATTGCTGTGATTGACCAGAATTGCAGGTGAACTCTTGGGATATTGCCGATTCAGTTGCCGGAAAAGTAAAACCAGATCAGTATCAGCCTTGGAAGGTGGTACCGCATGGGTCCAAGGATAACAAGACCACAAATCCCACAACCACTGTAGTGATATTGCCCGAGCTATTTTCAAACACCGATGCAACGCCGACAACAAGCCCTCCGGTATGTCTGCCAAGTGGGTGAGTTTTCTGCATTCTATGATGGCCATTACTTGTTGTCTGTTTCTAAAAGCAAGCAACTTCTCGAGTTAATAAGGGGCGTCAAATCTGGATGATGGTGGGGGGGATTGAAAACCCAGTTTTGCCCTCCTTTCGACGAGAAGCAAACACGTTCCAAAAACAGATTCCAAAATCCAGCCCCAGCTTATATGTCCTACTTTCAATACTTAAATTGCGGGATATGCCCACCTCTTGCCATGCACATATCGGCCACATCAACATAGACTCTGGTAGTTCTTCCAATTGTGGAAGCACCTTTTATCTTCGGGAGCTTCTTAGAAATTTGCGCACCTGCATATTAGTGACGATGGACGTCGGGGGTGAGACGATTCGCGACCGTGTGACTAGTTAACATGACTTGGCTGGGAAATCAGAAATCAGTAGCCCTCTGCATTGGACTAAAATCACTGCCATGCAATATCATTTTAATTTGTGGAGAGGAGTTGAACGGAGTGGAACACTGTTGCAGGAGTCGAGACGACAATCAATGGCCTCCAGGCGGGGGTCAACTCTTGGTGGCTACTCTTGGAGACCGTCAGTCAGTGGAGGCCAGCAATCGAGAAGAACAAGCGTAGCGTCGAGACGTGCTTCGACAATTGGGGAAGTGTCGCAGGGGCAGAGGCTAGATGACGTTTTAAGGTTAATGAGTCCTGTATCTGCGGGAACAGGGGCGGGTAGCGTGGGTGATAGCCAAGGTGGCGAGCCAGTACAGCCCGAGGTCGACATCAGCAAGATTCCTGGACTCTTCAAAGCTTTAGAACACATTGAAAGAGCCTGCGTGCTAAATTCGTATCACGATAAGGTGAACTCTGAGACTGCGTTGCTGATTATCACAGTTGCTTCTTTATGTGCGCAACAGCCTTGTCCGCATAGTCCTATCTATTCCCGCTGCATATCCARTTAGGAGATGCTGGAAAAATAATTAAGTTCAGCTGCAACGAACTGTTGAGTTCTCCATTGGTTTGCTATGCAGCTCTTGGATTACATGGACTTCAGGGCAAGGGAAATTGAACCTCCCCCCCCTGAACCTCCTCCTGAACTTGACAAAAATGGGAAACCCGTCGTAAAGAGGAAACCTAAAGTGGTAGAACCAGAGGCACCATTAGATCCATTGGCTGCACTGGCGGAGTTCGAGGAAAAAGAAGAAGTGGTTCCAAAAGTTATTTTGCCATCGTTATTTGATTCGACAGTGACAGTGCATCCAATCTGGGACTTTGAATGTGATGTCACAGAAGGCAGAAACATTAGCTGTACGGCATGGAACAAGGTAACTAAGTGATATGGAATAACCAATCAATGCACTGAGATTATGCAGGCTCATACATTCGTACATTTCTTGGTCACCAGTCCTGAGATTGATAGTTAATCTATATTAAACTCTTTTTGTATCTGTGAGAGAGTTTAGGTGAACAGGCATTTGATTGCTGTGGGATACGGTGAGTTCGAGTTTGGCAAACAAAGGGATGGAATGATTGCGTTCTGGTCGTTGAAAAATCCGCGCTACCCACATGCGATGATCCCCACACAATCGGGCGTCACCTCCGTGGATTTCGCCACCACCAGTCCTCCAGATCCCAATATCTAACTGAACCGGGATTCCGGGACATGAAGCTGGTCAGGTTTGTTCACGTTTCACAAGTCCGGGAAAAATGCCTCGTTCTACATTCTTGCAAGAAAATGTTAGGGTGCCAACTGCTAAATCAAGGACAAATCAGGGCATCCAAGAGTCTCCAATTCTGTAACCTCTCTTTGACCCAAATCCTCACATCTCGAGTTCAAGAAGGTAAGCATTGGTATAACTTCTGCAAGTTAAATATTGCCAATCTTGCTGCAGATGAAAAGGAAACAGAGGGTTGCAATATTTCTCTAACASAGAATAGGTGTCACTGAAATAGTGTGTCAAAATTCAGAATTTCACCAATGAGACTCTGTTTGTTTCCAAATTTGGCCCTACGGGTTTGGAGGTCCCAGGATCTGTCCTCAGGGTACAAAACCCCTCGAGAAAACTTAAAATCACTATCCTCTGATCGCCATAACGATGACTGAAACAAGTGCTCGGATCCTTATATTAGAAAAGCTCTATCCCATGTTCACAAAATACCCAGTTAAGCTAAATACCTGTATTGAAAGGAGCTGGTAAATGTCCAAAATTGTTCTGCTCTCGAACAGGGTCCCCGAGTCAGAGCAACCACCCATTTCAGACTTGAACCTACCTGAAGAGACTAGAGACAAAATCCAGTCCATGAAATTGAGAAATTGATTGTATATCATCTGCAATCATGAGGCTTAGGTAGGCCAAGTGACAGCCAGCGAAAGAGCAGATGCACGTCTCTCAAGAAAATCACCTTCAGACGACAAAATATAAAACATGTAGCCTTCTGTAMGTATCTCATAAACGCAGACGCATGCTGCCCAACATCTGACCTACTTGCAAGGTCCTGTGCTAAATWAGCTGCCTTCATGTTCCAACATAGGACCTCAATTAACCTGGCCAATACTAACCTACTAACTCGTATCGATGCAAAGYAGTTAAAAATGWAACGATTCMTAAAAGGCAAGGAATTGCCRAACTGTATCTTACAAGTGTACAATGTCAATGGAGTCCAGGCTTATCAGGAGAGCGAAGTGAAACTGCTCTCCTAACAGCTGGAGTTGGCAAGGGTTTGCCTCCCAGTACTGGTCGACTGCCAACTGGTGTCATATCGACACTGTTGCTCTTGTGCTCTGTATTGTTAGATAGGTCCTTACTTTCTGGACCTCCAGTAGCCAAAAGCTCCGTAAAATATTGCAACTCCTTCAATCCTGGTTACACAAGTAAATCAAGTCATGAGAAGGGGGCCCAACTTTCCAAGAAACGAGGTGGAGAAAAGTGGCTGGATAGAACAAAGCACAAGGGACATTAGGAAAGAGAACAAACCTCCCCCAGATGTAAGAGACTGTGGAGTAGAGACAGATCGTTGCAAAGACCGCGTTGAAACGGATTGGAATCCGTCCAATGACGCTACAAACCTGCACGGCAACTGCAGTAAGTATCACACGAGAAGAAAGCAAAAAGATTTGGTCATGCAATCAGACCTAAATGAAAATCGAACAGGAAGTAGGAAATGAATCCACAAACGTCAGTTTCCTTGCATCTAATCTAAGGTAAAACCGTAATCCAATCTCCCAYACTGACCCTGTTACCAACAGCAACTTGTGTTCATACACTTGGTTGGACTTATTTGCAAGTGGTATAAGCATGAGTTGGCTAGATGATTATGGCCACTGATCTTTGAATGGAAATGGAGTTGTCTACTCGTACTTACATTAACATACAACCTCCCATTTCAAAATTTCATAAGAAATTCATACATAGCGATAATACTTCAATCTTAAAGAAATTTGAATCTGTACCCCGAGATCCCGGGGAGTAATAGATAGATAGATACCAAMAATCACACCCACCTGTGATAAAATGATCGAGGTAACGCAAGCAATACCCTCTACCTTAATTTGCCTCCAGATTTGGCTACATATCTCGAACGTGACCGTATCAGATAAACCCAGATCTTGATTGAATCCARTTACGAATTGAGACATAACAAGAACGGGTCATGCATTTGTAACACACTGTCATCGTGAGAAGCTTAGCAACGTGGTGAATCAATCGAAATTTAAAAGCTGAAGTGCGCACCTGCATAACAATACAATACCCTGGTTGGCAATTTCTTGGTTCGCTTGAACCTCATCAATTTTCCCTTCGAGGCCCAAAACAAGGCGCTGCACTTCCTCAATCTCGCCGTTAGCCCGCTCCACTTCACTTTGCACCTCGGTCACCTGGTTGCGTATCAGCCCTTGCAAAACCACGCTCTCGTCCAAGGTCTTGGTCACRCCCTCGAGCTTGGCCGTCAACTGGCGTTTGGTGGCTTGCAGGGCCGTGGACACAGTCTCGAGTTGCTTCGAGACATTGGCTACGGCATTGGACATGTGCTTCCTCGTCACGTACATGAAGTCGGACCATTTCAGCCCTTTCCACTTGATGTACCCGTACCCTACCAATCCTAGCGTGGTCACGGGAAGCACCAAGGAAGAATAATTTGTGGAGCTACCGGCATTGACCACCGTCACACTTCTGGATGAGGATGCATAGTGCCGGAGCTCTTGTGCTAAACGCTGCACTTGTACTGCAAGCGCCGAATTGTCGCCGCCTCCCGATCCCACTTCCTCCTCCGATAGATGCTTGGACACAACCTGCACACGGCAATCTAGGTTCACAATCGCCGGAATATCCCTTTATCAAGAATTCATGGTTTTCAAATGATCAATTCGACTGACATCATTGCGAAAATAACAGATTCAGATGGTGCCAAMTTTTCTTGATCATCGAAAACCATTKYATGTRWTSGTCAAACAAACATGAAATCGGTCAGAAGAAATACCCCAAACGATCTACTCAAAACTTCAAAATAAAACTTGAGGAGCGAATTTGGGATTTTTGTTCCATTTAGGGATGATTCAGATCAAAGTCAGAACCACGGCGAAGAAATCCTTTCCAAGTAGGTGTAATCATCCCTGTGCTTGGAAAAACAAAATTCAAAGACTCAAAAGTTTCAAAACTCCACCTGAGAAAGATCGTTCAATAGATCGGAAACTTTTTTGTTTCGGAGCGCCAGCGTTCCAGCGGTCCCCGCGCCTACAACCAACAACAACCTTGATGACGCCATCGCCAAAGCCCTGTCTGCCTAAACCCTAATCTTCCGAAACCTGACCCTGGCTCCCCTAAACCCACATCTCTTCGATCTTCGTCGCTTCGAACTAGTAACAGAAACAACAGCTTTCTCTCTGCAATCGAAGAGTTCGCCTCCTATCCGTGCGGCCACAACTCCATCGCCAACCTCGTCACTTCGCGTTCTTCCAACATGACCATCGTCAGCCAGAGAAGAAAAAGCGGATGAGTGATGCACGAGATTCGAATGCGACTTGCAGGGCCGTAGCTGTCCCAAACATTCCTCCAGCCGACAGCAAAGTAGCCTACATCCCAAATCTCTCCTTGAAACTTCCCCACAGCTCGAATTTCAACAGAAAAGCGAGGCAATTGAGTCTATGGGGAGTTTCAGGTGCATCAGTGTCTGCTTGCTGAACGTGGTCGCGCGGCCACGGCAACCAAACGATGCAAAAGTTATGAGCAAAAAACTACCTCCTACAGGTCAAGGGGACAAAAAATAGGACAAGTGTTTCTTGCAATCACCCATCTACAAGACTTAACTTCAAAGAACAATAAATACAATCAAACTTCTAGCCCATTGTCTTCTGAGGGAACAAAGTGGATTTGGTCCAATTCCACCTTTTGGTCATGATTTTTGAATTTGTTTTTGAAAAATATAATAGTTTTTTAGGAATCAACTAATTTATTTCAATCGTTGCTAAAAAGCAAAAGTTATGTCATCCTAAATAAAATTTACACATCATTGGGAAAAAAGAAATACACAGTATTTTGAAATAATTTTTTTGATAGGATTAAGTTTACTTACTAGAAAAATCTCATTGTTGGAATTATTGTGTTTAAGTTCCATCTTAAAACTACTAAAAATTTAGTTTCTCCTTCAATCTTAGACCTATCTCTACTTAACAATTTTCTAAAAAATGAAAATCAAGTGAGAGAAAATTCCAAGCCTTTCAACTCAAATTTTTAATATTAACCAAAAAATGAAGTGCAAAAAACTAAGTAAAGAAGTTTAAAATCTAAACATGCAAAGTGCCAAAAACATAGTTTTCTTTACTTCAATATCTTGCAATCCATTTAGTCAAATTTTTTGAAATTTCTTCCAAACAATCCCATACCAATCTTGTGCAAGATTCTACCGATAGATATGCTAAAAAAAACAATTCTAATTTTTTTTGTACTTTGAAATAATAAATGGTTGTTCTAAGTGGAATTTGATAAAAAAAAATAAAAAAAAGTCCTTGGAATTTTAACCCCTCAACGCCCAAGGGGCCCAAAACTGGCCTCACACAGTCTAGTAGTCCACTTTGAAGTGCTCTAATATTTGCATCCAATGTCTGATTTCAATGAAACTTATTGAAAAAGTTGCACATACTAGTCTAGTTTTCATGGTAAAATTTTCAGACCAATCCAAGACGTACTGAGTTTGTGAAAGTCATTCAAAGTTCTCATGTTCAATTTAGGTTCATCACTCTGCATTGTGATGGCTGAAACTTCAAGGCATTGTATCTTTTTCATCAAATGCTTGTTTTCAATAAAAATTTGTTGTGTTTTGTTCTCATAAAGGTCTACTTATTGTGGTAAAAGTTTCATGCCAATCCAAGTTGTTTTGAATGTTTGAGAGCAATTCAAAGTTCAAAATCCAGAAAATTTTGCATTTTAGTGAACTTTGGCGGCTCATAACTTCTTTGTATATGATCCTTTTTCAATAATTTTTGTTGGAAAAGTTGTGCTTACTAATCTAGTTTGTGTTGTTAAAATTTCATATCCATTTAAGACATTAAGAGTGACTAAGAGGCATTTTAATAGAAGGAAGTTCAGCCATATATGTGATTTTTTGCTACATTTTTCACTGTTTTTTGACATTTCAAATCCATTTTGCAGACACAATGAGTCATTTTTATGATATTTTTTCACCAAAGTGTTTATATTCTAGTTTTGAATCACTTTGTAGTTTAAAGTTTTTTCATTTGAGTCAGTTTAGAAATCAAATCTCACCTCCAAATAGGAGGAACCTGGTGATAAGAATGTGCAGGAAGAGACGGAGGATGCGTAGTATGGGATCATTGAGAACGAGGAAGATGAAAAGAAGTGAAAATACCAACAGTATGGTTCCGCAGCGCGACTTCATGCTGTCAAGTAAAGCATCAAGTTGCTGGGAGCCATTCTGCTGCAACTCCTCTTGAGGGGAGAGTGATGTTGCTAACCTTTTTGTATCAAGAAATTTTGTACATCTGATGTTAATAACGCTTTTGATTATGCAAAACTTCTTTTGAGTGCAAGATTCGACTCTCTGGTGGAAGCCTTTTGTATTCGGGGCGTTCTTGTGTAGTCCGTCTCTATCGCTATCATGGTCTCTACTCTTTGAAATTACTCTTGGAATAGGAAACCGAGAATTTGAATTCCTTCCGAAATCAATTGTGTATTGAATAGCAGTGATTTTCAAAAGTTTCAGTTTCCTATGAGTCTAACATGTACACCTCTAACCATGCTGTTTCTTAAAAGGTTTTTATATTACTGTATATGGAATTTATATTTGAATGGCCATTTTGGAACAAGAAAAGTGAGACTTTGGAATCAAATGAGGTTGGGGTCCCTTCTCAATTATGTCACTTATTTGTGTTACAGTGTGAAATGTTCTTTCTGGTTGGCTCACAATGCATCACAATCTTTCCTTCAGGATTTTATTGAGGCAAAGTCACCCTTACCCTTGCTTTGGAGTTCAAGAAAGTTATCACGAAGCATATTTGTAGTTTTGCATTCTTTCAACTATTCAATTATTGCAAAGAGTAGCATTTCAAAATCCAGCCATAAAAATGTGAAGAAATTAACATATGTATCTCCCAAAAATGGATGGTTGAAATTTCAAGCACAAAATGATACATTAAAATTAATTGTAAAGTTCATCTTGTGTTTATGAGCAAGATGTCAAAGGAAGGTTCAACTAAGAATAGTAGAAAAGAAACATGGCACTAAACTCCATTAGACCTCATTTTGTGCTCCAAAGAGTTTTGTTCTGTCTTTATTCCAAACTTTTGCTCTTGGTTTCCCATTGTACACTTTGCAAATACCACTATTATAGTTTCCAATAATGTGATTAATTTTTATAGTTTACTTGAGCAATTTTTGTTTAACCCTTTAATCACAAGGCGGACGTTTTGCGTCCTGTGGATGACCAAAATCTCATCTAGTGAGTGGACACTCGTTAATTTTCATCTGTTCTTTCTTTGAAAGTGATCACACATATTTCAATCATTACAGGAAGTCAAATTTAGTGTTCTTAATTGCTTCCATATTTTTAGGTAGGCCTAATTCTATGAAAATAGTAAAGATTTTCACATGAAAGTGTTTTGTGCCACACTGCCCTTCTTGCAATTTTTGAATGGGTAGCATTAGGTATTAGTTTGTACAATTTTACCAAAGCTAAACATGTGTATAAACAATGTTTTTTCCCTTGGTGAAGCACTACATTTTGCACCCTGCCTTTCCCCGCGGTGATAGGTCTGTCCTTTAAAGGTTAAATTTTGAAACATTGGTGGATTTGAAAAATGACTTTTAAATAGTGAAATAGGGCTTTTTCATTATAAATAAGAATGAATTTATTTTTATTCTTGCTTTTGTGTAAATCTTTGTAAAGAATACATCCACATAATTGTTGTAGTTATTTTCTAAGTAATTAGAAGATATTGTTAGAAAACATAGAAAGCTTGACATTGTAAGTATTATTGCATTGGTAATGATACTCTAAAACACCTCTAAAAGATTTGAACAATAGGATTTGAATAGAAGAATTCAAATGCATAATTAGCATGATGATATCAAGACCATGTGGCCCCCATGGCCCCCAACCATAGCTTGGAAATGCTTATGAGGTGGTCACTTTTCAATTTGCACCAAGACCGTTGCTAGGGACCATTTCATTTTTTATGGGCCCTTGCATTATAAATATTCTCATCCAACAAAAGTTATGTACCACTTATTGGAAGTGGCTAAGGTCTTGATGTTGGTGTAATTTGACCCTCATTTTTAAGTAAGGCCTTACTCAAACTTCTTCACATGTAGAATGCAGAACTCCCTCCCCTCCCCCTTTAACCCCTGAACGTTAGAGCGGACATTTTCCATACCCTCTTGAAATGCTGTTACTTTGAAGTGTTGTAACTTCTGCATCCAAGGTCCAAATTTGATAAAATTTGTTGGTAAAGTTGCGGATTGTCTTCTAGTTTGTGTGGTAAAATTTTCAGATCAATCCTCAACGTAATGAGTTTTTGGCAACCAATCAAAGTTTGTAGGTTCTAATTGAGTTCAGAAACTGCATTTTAGGGCTGCAACTTCGGGGGCTTGTATCTCTTTCATACAAGGTCCAAATTCAATAATATTTGTTGTGCTTTCTTCCTCTTGAAGTCTAGTTATTGTGGTAAAATTTTCATGTGAATCCAAGTTGTTTGAATTTTTGGGAGCAATTCAAAGTTCAAAATCCTGCTTTTTTTTGGAGAACAATAAACTTCGGCGACTTGTATCTTCTTCATACCAAGTCCATTTTCAATAATTTTTGTTGGAAAAGTTGCGCATAATAGTCTAGTTTGTTTGGATAAAATTTTATTTCAATCAAAGAAGTTATGAGTGACTGAGAAGCATTCTAGTAGGAGTTTCAGCCATAGATGTGTTTTTTTTGCAGTTTTTCGTGCTCTTTTCAAGATATTTC
>VACF01001438.1:0-16323 GCA_006891605.1 Pleurozium schreberi | reverse complement strand
TCACTATTCTCAGTGACGTCCACTGATAGGGTCATTTGATGTTTGGAATTGAGTGAGTGTATCAATGCTGAACTTATCACTATTCTCAGTGACGTTGACTTCCTGCAAGTTTTGAAGCCACACACATGTAAACCACTCCCAGAAAATTGCTTGTTCATTTTCTGGGAGGGTTCCTCTGCATAATGCCCGATTACGTGGGCAAACCTGTGTACTCAAGCATTACAGATTCTTCATTCAATTTTTCTATTTCATCTCGAGTGTTTCATCCAACTTCGATTTCCCTACTCGTGATATACGTCGGGCAATGTCCCTCGTCGTTGGGCTTTTTGTGATATAAACCACCTCCTCGTCGGGCTCCGTCCTCCTCTTTCGCCCTTAATATTGCGAAATGTCCTCCTCCTTGGGCATTGCCCTATACAAAATGCGTGTGCAGTGAAGCCGACCCGAGCTGGTTCGTGACTAACTTGTTTCGTGCCTTGAAATTTGAATGCCATTCAAGGACAATGGCCAGGGTGAATAATTAGAGAAAATCATTAGATGTTTTTTGAGGCATAGGGAGGGCTGCGAGTTCCCAACTGCGTTTCTATGCTCATGTAGCACTGCAACAACGGTCAGATGTGGCGAAGCGACTGCCACATCAGATTTATTAATTTTTTTTAAAATTATTGAAAAATCACACTTTTCTTTGCATATAAAGGAACAAATTTTTGTTTTTTGTTTTTTGTTTTTGTAATTATTTTCTGACAACAGCCAACCTTTCAATTACTGCATTGAGAACAACAAGGGGAACAGGCCTGAAACGGCCTTTTAGAAGACTCATTTCTCATGTAAGGTAAAACCGTCCATTCCCAATCTGTGTCCAATAACCAACCTATAGACTAACATATTTCCAACCAAGGCCAAAATATATATATTTTTTTTTTCAAAGTTGGCACTAAAAGTTCATGATACATGTTCCAACCTCATGTGCAAGAAAGTAGTTAGTAGTTAGTGGAAAAATATTTATTTGAGTGATAGAAATTGGAAGAGTTTAGAGATTGGCAATGGATCCAGCACACTTCTTGCCTTTGAAAATTCATAGTAATTTCAATTCATGTGCTAAAATAACCAAAGTTTTTGCAATCTCCATCATTTTTATCAGCACACCTCTTTAAACATTTACCTTGCACTACATTGTTCGGGATTTGTCCAAAATTCCTTATTCGGTCGGTTATGGGTGGTTCTACCTCAATCCTGGCCTCTATGGAGGGCCGGGGTGAACTAAACCTTGTGCTCGAAAACATAACATTGTTGACGTTTGCTGTGGGGTCCCTTTCGCTTCCCCAAAAATTAGGTCCCTCCAGACCCCAGTGAAAAGTAAGTGCGCCACCCAATGGCATCTCCAACTTTGAGGGTGGGTGTGCCAAACCAATCATATTCCTAGAATTATGACTTTATTCTCCCTCTAGGTATCTTGGGTGGGTCTCCTCTGCTTATAAACAATGTTATGGAAAACTTGAAATTCTTTATTTTTCACGCATGATCGAATTTGCAAGTTTTGAATTCATATTTGCAATCAAAGACCCCAAATTAGCTAGAGAAAGGAAAGGTGTACAAGGTAAATTAATCAAGCCCAAAACACGTGACTTTTTATTTCACTTGCATCCTTGGATTGACTTGGAGTGGCCGAGTGAGGGGACCAATTCACCTAGCTGTGGAAGGCAAAGTTGGGGTGAACTGACCTATCTTGTGGCCCCTCAAGAAAACACAAACATATTTTATTTTCCTCAAATGGTAAACTTTGAAAATTTTGAATTCATATTTGCAATCAAAGGCTCCAAATTAGCTAGGAAGGATTTACAAGGTAAATTAATCAAGCACAAAAAAGTTTCTTTTTTATACTTGCACTTATAGAATGACTCCTTGAAAGGGACAGAGGAGGGGGCTAGTCTCCCCCGCCCCTATGGAAGGAGTGGAGATGATTTGATCCCTTGCTTGTTCCCCAAATTCATTCCTGGAGTGCAGGTAAAAGAAAAAAAACCTGTATTTTGTGCTTCAATTAATTTGTCTATCAAGGAAATCCTTCCCTAGCTAAATTCCCACCGATGTACAAAATCAAGGAAAATTTTTTTTTGTTTTTTTGTTTTTTTAACTAAAAAATTTGGAATTTGTTTTAATTCTTGCTTAGCACACTAGGTGATCATGCAAGCCAAACAAATATTTTCTTAAATCATTTTTTTCCTTTGATTGCACACATTCAAGTAGTCAAATAGCCCTGTGGATGGTCTACATTTCCCCTAATGTGACTGCTCATGCCTCCAACCAAAGGTAAATGTAAAAGATTGTCTCCTATTGTATCATGGGTGGCAAATAGAAAATTTCAAATTTATCCTAGAGGTAAACCACGCGGGATGAGGGGTCCAATTCACCATGTCCAAGGAGGGGAGTCAAGGGAACTTCCTCAAGAGGATCCACCAATTTTGGTATCTTGGAAGAATTTTTTAACTACTTTATAATTTATATTAATTTTGGGGATAGAAATGAAAGTATATTAAAAGAGATCTTAAAATTGTTCAAGCTCTAAAAGCATCTATTAACAAAGAGGTGCATAAGTTTAGTATCCCTAAACTGCCATTTTTTGCTATTAGGCCTTGTTAATATAAATAGGTTAGACAAATTTTCATATTTTTTTGGTGGCAAGTGAAAAGAAGTTCCAATGCACCAAAGAATGCAACATTTGGATATTGTAAACAAAAGTTATGAAGGATAAAAGTTTATTTGGTAAAAGTTTCAATATTGTTTTAATTGGAAAATGTGTTGGCCTTATTATTGGACAAGTGCAAATCTTATATCTCAAATGGGTAAATGCATGGTTGAGTGGCTCAATTTTGGCAAAAGTCCAAGTCCACAAAGTCCCTTGAAAATTTGAAAAACATAAATTAAATGTATTCTAACTCAAGTACTAGCATAAGTAAGTCATTAATGAATCCAATCAACAACCCAATCTTCTCCACTGAGTCTATATTTGAAGTTCTTTACAGCTGAATGTGGATCCCATAAATTTAAAAATAATTCGGTTAATGAAAAAGTCCAAAATTCAACGGGCACATTTAAAACTTATGAAAACATAAAATTTAGGCAAAAAAAAATCCCCCCAAAAAATCAACACAAAGTAGAAAAGGACTACCGAAATTTCAAGGTTTTAAAAGTCATTAAAAAGTCCTTTGCAAACAATCAATACATGTCTACACAAAAAGATTATGATTTCTTGAAAGTTTAGTAAATCCCCTCTTAGAATCAAAGTTCCTTGCTTGAATTTAGATACTTAAGACATCCTTAAAAAGTCCTTAAAAAATATTCTGACAGCAAATCCGTCACACCCCAATATTTTCAAAAGTCCACTACACTTTTATGCAATGCTATAAAAATTATTCAAAAATATAGTCATATTTATCATGAAGTTTAAGACCCTAGAACAAACTTTTTTTTTTTCTAATTTTTGAAGCATATCCTACAGGCATTTGAAAATTTATTAAGTGCGGTTTTTCATAGTGTGACATAATTTTGAGCCACTCAACCATGCATTCACCCAAATGTCCTATCCATGTTTTATCATTTGTCTTTGTTCTTTCATTTACTTGAGAAGACCATAAAAAAGTCATTGTATTAATGGCAAAATAACATTGATTCAATATTATACGTGCATCATTTTTGTATACATTGTATTTGTACAAGTTTATCATTCATTTGAAACAAAAATACAATGATGGTAGTCATTTGTTTTAGTGATATATTAATATATGCAAAATGATGTAACTATTATAGTGATCTATTACTCTTTTGAAATTGACAAAATGATTTGTTACTATATTCCTAGTGATAATAAAAACCCGTGAAATGAAATGAATATGACTGTTGATGTAACTATGAGAATTCAAATCTAATGATACTATATTGAGATTCAAATTTTTTATTTGTTCAATCTTCATTATTTTATAACAAGACTTCAACACATTATAAAGGCTTCAAGATGGAATATACATTCAAATTTACCAGGTTGCACATGATCTATTTTACTTTGTTTTCCATACAAATTTGAAAGTTGAATGAACTTATGATCAACTTTCAACAGTTGAGTATGTCTTATTCTATTTTTCAAGTGGTTTGAATTTTTTTTTAAATTTATAGGTATTCAGTCTAGATTGGTAGGTATGTTTTTTGGAGACTCCATACTTACCCACAATCTAAAACTCTTCATAAATTTTAGCTTACTAATCCAAATGGAATGATTCAAAGCTTTCCATTTCTATATAATTGTAAAGAATCAATTTCAAATTTTTATTTTTTCAAAAAGTGATTTTTAAAGAAGCTTTTTGGGCTGCCCGGACTATCCAAAGTTCAAAGAAAATCACATATCATGCAATAACTTTTTAAGAGTGTAGTCAAATGTTATGGAAGTTGTTGGTCCTTAAAGCTACTCATTGGACACATATTATGTCAAAATTTCAAAGAAAAATAATGAAAACTCCATTCGTAGTGAGTTGCCCAAAATTGCTATGTTGCCCCCAAACGCACCTTGATCCTTTAGGGATTAAGGTAATTTACTCTATTCAAGTACAAACCTCCATCCAATAATCTATTCTAGGTTGTTTGCTTTCGAAACCAAAAAATACAAATGAAAGAACTGATTGCTTATTTTAGGAAATTAATTGCAAAATAGCTCACATGGCCGCAAGATATAGCACTGCAAAAGAATTCCAAACTCTCAATCAAGTGGAGTGTTCRAAGAAGGCACACGATAATATTTTTTTAAAGTGTACGAAGGAGGAGGATGCTATACTAAATATGTTAAGAACTTTCCCATCTCCTATACTGACCCTGGTTACCCACCACCAAAACATCTATTTCATATACTTGGCTGGCCTTCAATCTGCAAGTTGCCTTCAATATACAAGTTCGGTACACTAATGATGGTAAATAGTGTTACCCATACTAACTACTTTAGAAATGCTATAAGTTTGTACTCTTCATGAATATTTTTACGGAGTGCATGGATCCTAATAGTACTATAGTTGGGAAACTTTGTACCTACAGTTGGTAAAAATATTCATTAAGGAAAACTTATGGCTGTTTTAAATCAATTAGTGTAGGTACCACTATTTACCATCATTCGTGTACTATGTTCAATGTTTATGGCCCACTGATTACTGAATGAAAATGGGGATATCGACTACTATCCCTTCAATACTGGTCATACAACCGTCCACATTGATATTATGCAAGATATCCATTCATCAAATGATAAATTTGATCTCACTCCTCACTAGAAATCTCCCCAAAATCAAACGCCTACATCTGCCAAATTCTTGAAGTGATGCGAATAGTATCCTCTACTTTCATTATTTCCCCAGCAAGAATGTACGAGGCAAAAGTTTTTTTTGTGTAAGTTTACATCTGATGGAGCAGATAAAGCCTACATCATGTGTTTCAAGCTTGAAAAGAGAGAGCAGAAAACGAATTGAAAAGGTGATCTCTACAGAAAATTAATGTAGTTGTAAACAAATTGAGAACAAATTGTTGGGCATGTTATTACAGAAATGAAGCATAACTTACTTCTCAGAAACGTGAGCAGGTATATTGGCTTTCTCATAAGCTTTCTTGATGAGATTCTCCTTGCAGTTCCCTCCTGCAAGCTGAACTCGCTCACTTGTCAAATAACTCACATATCATACGTGGCAACCATTCATAATACGTGACGTCATATKAAGGTAGAGGACACCATTGGCGTCACATTAAGCACTAAAAAAATATGTAGGAGTAAATACACACGTCGGGTAAAGAGCCAATTTTTTTTATTTCACTATGTAAGTTATTTCTTCTGCAATTTCAACAAGGGACGTTGTAGACCACTACAGTACTATTCGTGATAGTAGACAACCCCATTTCCATTCCAAGATCTATGGCCATAGACAATTAACCAAGTCATGCTTACAGCAACTTGCTATATGAGGGCCACACAATTCTATTACACGAGATGAATTGTTGCTTGGTAACAGGAGTCAGATTTGGAGACTGTAAGACCAAGTGGCTAATGGTTTTAGTAACCCTCCACCAAATTACTTTCATGTTTAACACCAACACATTGCTTCAAAATTTTTTAATGAAAGACTCTCATGATCAAGTATCCACAAACCTGGCCAGCAGCGACCATATTGTCCATAATACCAGCAAATGACTTCTTCTTCTTACTCCGTTTCGAAATCCACAGGAAGTCCTTTCCATTCTTTCGAACAAATCCATTCAAGTGTAGGCAGTAGCACTGTCACACGGAAATCGAACTCATTAAAAATTACAGCTAAATTAAAAAATTCAGGATGCACAATTGTAGTATACTCTGGTCCTAAGAAGAGCGTTTTATGAAAAAAAAATTCTAGGGAGTGTAGTAACTAATCGAGACATGTAGCAGATGTAAGTGCTCCCTTGGTGCTTGTTTTAGATTGTAGACTCCAAGGCACAGCAGTAATATGTACGGAGTACTAGCCCATACCTAGGAAATGTATTCAAAGAAGTGGGAGTCATAAGGGAGAGACACCCAATGGCGTCCCTGTACCCAATTGCTATCCGATTCTACAGAGCATAATCATCTCAGACTATAAATGTAGGTAGGYAGTACATGGCTTATTTCTTTGACATAAAATAATAGGCAATTTACAATCCCGCTACATTTACCTTTTAGAATGAATGCATGACCTAGAAAGGGATGGCATTGGGTACATGGACGCCATTGAGTGCCTCTCCCTTAATAGCTAAAACAAATGACACTACAAGGAAACGCAATCATTTTCTGTCGGTTCGGACATTTTTTTTGTCAATTCGGACACTATCTGTCAATTCAGACGTGTCAATTCGGACATTGTTTTCTTGTAGTGTGACAAGCAAAAGTTTCTCACCTTGACTCCAAAGAAGGGCAGGGCTGCTCGCTCGATGGAGAAATAACGATGCGCATCAAACCTCGTCACAACTGGGCATAGCTGCAGCCTGGCAGACCGTCAGAGAGAGTTCAAAGCATTTGTCAAAGTATAACTCAAAAGATGATCTACRCTGCTTCTTATTACCAAAGTGATCTCAATTAGAAGAGTACTAAATTTGATATGGTCTTCTTAATAAGATGCCGTTTCCATTCTTCTCAACACTGCCTCTTTCTATTTAAACCACTACATTACTCAATACTGTAGTGTCGTTACTATTCTCAATGGTAATTCAACAATGACGCCAATCAATAATGAGGCGAACTTCACGCCATTCACATAATTTAATGAGAAGAACTCCTATTAACCCTTGAAGGATGGACCAGTGGCCATGGAAATCATGCATTTTGATACCGTGTGACATCATCTCCTTTGAAAAAGCTAAATATATTCATTGGAAGTCAAAGTACTAGAAAATATTTCCCCTTTCCACCCCTAATACTGAGGATGAATGATTGCATTTTTGTCCTACAAGGAAAGATTCTTTGCCATTCATCGGACGCAAAACGTCCTCGGCGTCGTTTAAAGGTTAAACCCAAATCACCTATAAGGTAGGCGAACCCAATACCGACTGTTGGCCTAATACCATCCAAATGTAGGACTCTTGTTGATTTTAGATTGATAATCTATGACATAAATACATGCCTTAACTTCATGACAAGTGAAGGTAAGGCATGCATCGTTGTCATAGATTCTCACTCTAGAATCAACGACAGCCCTACATTTGGGTGGTATTGGGTAAATGGTTGGTATTGGGTTTGCCTACCTTATTCTCCTGCAAGGTTGTAGATGGCAAAATTTCCTCGAAAACTAGTTTAATCAATAACCCAACTAGATGAGTAAATGAAAGTGACTGAGTTTGTATAACGTAGGGTAGGCAAACCTCGTTGCGCCAGTCAGTGATAATCTTTTCTCTCTCCAGAAGGCGTAATAGTAAATCTATCTGTCTGGTGCGTTCGCCTGTGGAGTTGCAGGTGGGATGCAAGGTGATCCAACCATTCTCCGTGCCTGTCCTTAAATCTCCTGGATCGATGAAGAAAACTTTGGTAAAGGTTTTCAGGTGTTCCCAAAACCTGCATACGTGTTAAAACATGGTCATGTTTAGTGGAATTCGTGTGTTTCAGACAACCAAAATGGAGACATTCAAATGCACAAAAAGCTCAAAAAAAACAGACAGGTAAAACATCTGAGATTTTCAAACCGGACCCTCGGAAATTATAGCTAATCTCTTGAAAATCTGCCATTTAAACGAATACCAAGGCGGTAAAACACTCATCTTGGAAACCAGAGCTTGTTCTTATAGACTCAAAATAGCACCCGAAGAGAAAGACGATACGGCCAAACCTTTTCACAACATACATACTCTTTGTTTCACAGTGAAAACTTCAGAGAAAAGTATTTATTCTAAACCTGCGTAACGCTGTTTAGCTCTCGTGAGCAAGTACCACTGCCAATTTGAGAATTGGAATCAACATCATGCTTCAACAAAACTGGCCCAAGATTGCATGGTTTTCAAAATCTAAAATTTTACTAAGCATTCTTCGACTCCCAGAGAGCTCCTATTGAAGTTGTGGCAAGATATCAAGCTAGCTATATAGCAGAGAGCATATACCACATGCAAGTAAATCATACTTTGTACCTTGGATGGATGTAGCCGAGAATCTCACCCTCTAGCTTGAAGGGAGTGTTTTGTTTTGTTTTTGAACTTCAAGTCGAGAGCTTTTGTTATGCGTGTAGGAGCAAGCTGCCGTGTTCATGGAGGAGATTCGTGTCGCTGTTGTGAAGTACATTGCGCTCTGATCAAAGAAAAGAGAGGTATTTGTTCCCTGCTGTGAATTTGGTGGATGGCCTGTGACTTAGTTAGTAGAACTACCCCAACTGACAGACTCTTTGTTCACAGTGGACTTAGGGCTAGAGTTATTGCTCTTCTTGCAAGTAGAAGATTAAAACTCCTTTGCAGGAACATTGTGAAATTCCCAACATATTTTTGGCAGAGACTTTTTGTGAGAATGCCTATGGGTATTCAAAAAATGCAAGAATTCAACAGCAATATCTTGTAGATAACTAGTGTTGTAATTGCTCTATCTGTCGCTCTTTGCACGTGCACTTTCAAAACATTGATCCTTCCAATTCAAGCTCTTACAAACTCTCACAGAATTTGCATCAGAATTGTGCAATTGCACAGGAACCTCTCCAGGAGGTTTTTTCAACCTGTTTTTTTTTTTTTTTCTAGACAACTAACTCAAGCTTTACTCTTAGGTACTTGCTTGAAATGATTTTGGAAATTTTATAAAAACATGCCATGATACTATGACATGGTGTGAATTATTTCAAATGCAATTGATTTGAGTTCCTACCTAGACTTAGAAGAATATCAAAGGTCACAAGCATATTTTGAGAATGATACCCTATATTGTCCCATCATTAGCCTTGATCCTAATTTTKATGGTGATTTTCTGTCTCTATTAGAGTTACCATGAGTTACCATGTATGGCACTAATTTGCCATCTATACATCACTATGAAACCACCTTGTATGGTGATTTTAATTGTTGATAGAATTATACAATATGATTTGGTTAGCCTTGGAAGTACTTCCCAACTCATGCCCATAGGTTAGTTACCATTGAGACTAGTGATTAATGATTGGTGCTGCAAATTAAACATGCTTACATGGAGGCTATAGACCGAGGCTTATTTATTTCCATGTAATTAAACCTCCTAGATGGATGAAAACTTCCTCCAAGATAGCTAATGGCATGTTACCTGTCTAAAGCATGCATATGAGCACCCCAGCGCTCCAAATATGGCCTCTCCACTGTGAAAGATTGCCCTTGGTTGACTCTTATAATCTTTGGAATGGTACGGTCAAATCATTTGCCCATTTGCCCATAGCTTGGAGTATGGGTCTACTTTGAATCAGTACGGTTAGTTTTTGTAAATCTTATTTTTAATGATAGTTCGATTGGAATGAGTGCGAAAGGGTCCAAATTCTTGTGAACATGAGCTGGGCGCTCAAGGGTTAAAGAGCTAAAAGTGACTTGTTGCTTTGCTCATGTCACATAGTAAACATACTTAGCTTATGAGGATCTTTGTTGGCTGAGCACTATTAATCTGTGATCACGAGTCTCTCTTGTATTGTGAATTATAGGTACCTCAATAATCACCTGGCCAAAGCTCAAGCTTACATTGGAGATAGGGTGCTATGTACCTTTGCTTGGGCTGGTTGTGTACAACCACTTTTGAGTGCATAGGGTGCTGTGAAAATGGTTGCCTCACAAGCATTGTCTTCTATTCAGGTTTTGTTGTTTTGTTTATTGTTTTTAGGACTCTAATGGAATGTGTTGATCTAAGAATTTCTAGTGACATCAATAGCAAGAGAGGATGAGCTATAAACACCTCGTACATCTTCACTAACCCCATTTCATGTGTTGTTTTTGGAACGGGTATAAAGTAGGAGGCTCGAACTCCATCAGGGCATTTTGAATCGAACATGAAATAGAGGTACATTTTGCTTTCTTCAATATACAAAAATGTACAGATTGTGTACATTCTAGGAGGTGGTTGCTTTTAGAGCCCTTTGGCATTTCAACTTCAAAGTTTCATAACTAATTCCACAAAGCTCCAAAAAAATATGAAACAACTTGGACCACATGTCGTTTCCTCTTGTCTTTCAACAAAAATTTACTAAAAAAATATTCCAAGATGTCTTACCTACCCAAAATTCAGTTTCAGTGCTTAGATGATAGCTTTATGGACCTCCTACCTTAGGTGAGGCTCACGTCCTTGGAAACTTCTTGGAGAGTTTTGGATGAATTTGAGTCCTACACCAGCTACTCTCCTTCTAGAAAAAACTTTATTTTATTTTACCTTGTTTTGTTTGGGAAGCTCTGCTAAGTACCTAGCTTTTTATTATAAAGCTTTTATGACTTTAGAAATATGTGTGTTCAAACTGAACACTCAAGGATTTTGCAAGATGCTTGATTTATCTTACTTAAACCTGTGTTGATGAGTTCTTTGTGATTTCACAAGCCTATTATTATGGGATACCAAAATTAAAATGTTTTTGATAAAAGTGGTTGGTTGATTAGATCTTGCAACTGATAAGAAAAAGTCAAATAGGTGCTCTATAGTGAGATGTTCCATAAAAGGGCTATTTTGTTTTGAGCCATTCCTACTTACGATGAGAAAGTTGTGGATTTTTTGGTTATTTTTTGTTTTAAAAAATTAAAAAAATACTTTTGAATAGTTGGTTGTGGCAATGGCACAAGGCACACTAGTAAAAAGTGAAATTTGGAGTTACCAAAAAGTTTCAACTTACAAACCTATGAATATTTAAATCTAATTCATTATACCTCCAAATTTTACACATCCATTTATATTTTGCTTCGTAAGTATTATTTTGCAAGTGTGCAAAATCCCATCATTTTCACTTATGTATATGGTGCTCCGGGCAATGGGAACTAATGAATTCATTGTCCCAGCTAGAAATTTTAAATGTTAAAATTTGCCCCCTATCTTGCATTAGATGATTTTTGAGGCCTTTGGAAGACTGCTACCTAGACTGTGGGAACTCTAAAAACTCTACCACATAAGCAATCTGACATAGTCGAGAGATTGCCATGTCAGATAATAATATTTAATTAATAATTTAACAATTTTTTCAAATAATTTTTTAATTTTTTAATTTTTTTTAATTAATAATTATTTTGACTAGCAGTAGTTGGTTCACAGTATGGAAACAGTCCTGAAACAATCTCCAAATGCCCCCAAAAAACATCTAATGCAATGGTTAATGTTGTATTTTTTGAACTTTCTCAGCACAATAGGGGCCTCTTATTGCAAATACGAATGTGATGAACGTACGATTCACTTTTCGACGAATGTGCTCCTCCGGACGAACAGAACAACGGATGACTCTTTCATCGGCTTCCGCCCGTCTCTGATCTCTCTGGGCAGTCTGGGGTTAGGGTTTCACGTCGTCTCCTCCGAGCATCATCGCCAATTGCATCGCCAAATTCGCCATCGCCACGCCTACCATAAAATTCTTTTGCAGGCTCGAAACATCAGGAAAGGATGTCCATCTGGGATGCTTTTACCAGACTGGTTAGCAGCTGCGAAGGACCGAGGTATGTGCTCAGTTCTGGTCTACTTCTTTCTTTCTCGTTCCTGTTAATTTGGAAGCGTTTCCTGATATGTGGAAGGTGTCGTTGGCCATGCAGAAGGCCTACCTTGCGAGTTTGAAGGGATATTGCCATCTCCTGTTGTGGATGGTTATCGCAATAAATGTGAATTTGCCATTGGGTTGGGGCCGGATGGAAAGCAGCGTGTCGTTGGATTTCAGCTTGGTTCATTCAGGTCGGATTTTGCTTCACCAGTTCATGCCCACTATTAAATACCGGGTATTGAATGTCTTCAGAGCTATTTTGCGCATCTTTTACCAAATGTGCTCCTCAAATCAAATATCTGGACTTCAGATGTCATTTTCTCTTCTCGTCATTTTATTTACACTTCTGACTTAAATGTAGAGTTGTCAAGCGCGGTTCTAAAACTGAGTACCGTATGTGGATCAAACAGAGAGGGTATCAATGCAATTGCTGAACCAGGAGATTGCCGCAATGTATCGAAAGTTGCACTAAGCTTTGTAGCAGCATTTCAGACTTTCATACGAGCATCAAAGCTTCCTGTCTGGAATAAAACAGATAATACTGGATTCTGGCGTATGCTCGCTGTGAGCTACTTCTGCTTGTCGATKTCAKTTCTAGTGGTTTTCTAACAATCGCTTAAAATGAGATGTCTGGTGCACATATGCAAGGCACTTGTCTGCAAGATTTATACACGAGAATTAGAGAAGGGGAGAAATTGTATGAAGGAATAGAGCTGCTATTTTTGGCTGTTGTTGCTTGTTGTCATCCCCAAGAGCTGCTTTATCACGTAGTCTGGTGATGGATCGTAAAGGTCTTCTGGCTATCATGTTTTTCAGAGAGAACAGAGAGTTCTTCTTGTCATTAGGCATATGAGGCTATCAGTCATTCACATTGCGCTGGTGGCGTGTGCAGATTCGAGAAGGCAGAGAACCTGGATCTGTTGATGAAATAGGCAAGGAGATCGCAGAAGTCATGCTAGTGGTACAGGTAAGACATCTTCTTTTGACACGAATCGTAGGGCTACTTGAGAGATCTTTCTGAATGCCTAAACTAGGTCAGAAGTTAAATGATCCTCTGACCTGAGGTTGTGTGCAAGGTATTTTTGAAATGAATAAGCTTACGGCTACCTTTTCGTTTATTATTGCTCACAAGTTACGAATGTTCTTTGGATTGTGATAGTCCTTCGTTTTTAGAATCGTATTACTGCCACTTGCGTTTATGAAACTGGTGAACGACGATTATCTTAGCATCTATGGACAGTGGCACTTTCGCTTACCTTCTTTTTTCACAGGTGTGCCCAACAGGCGTTCCAGAAGACCGAGCGTCAGAAGAGTACAAACAAATGGCAAAAGTGCTTGTTGAGGCTGCAACTTCGGCTAGTCCTCCATTACCCTTGACTGCTCTTCTTGTCCAGGTGTGTGCTCTCACTTAAATTCCTTCTACTAGCGTTGGACACTCTCGTCAAGGATGAACTCTATGGCTTGACCTACTATGAACGTGTTGTTGTTGACCTATCAGGACCACGTGGGAGTATCAAATTCAGCACCTGCCGATTGCCCATTACGTGCTTTACCATTGCCTGGTTTGGAGGACTCCCACAATTCAGGAAATTCTGTCGATGAACCTCTAGCTCATATTCACGACTATATTGGTATTTCGAAATTCAGGATATCACCAACTGCTTTCTTTCAGGTTTGTCTTCGTTACCATATTACCTAGTGTATTGAATGGGAGGACCTATTTACTTAATTCTAATATTTCTAATTTTTTTTTCTTGAAAATTTGATCGAGAGTCCGTCGAATTCCATCGCCATGTAGGCATTTGGCTGCCATATAGGCAGTTTTGAGGGCGACGGACTTTGGGCTGTGCCGCATAGTGTGAAGGGTTGAGAGGCCAAACTCTTGGGTTTCTGAAATTTGATTGGCTGAAATCGACGGACTCTCGACCTTGTGCCGTAGTGTGAAGCGGCCCTTAGATGGTCGCTTTATGGACCTCCTACCTTATGTTGAATTGCTTATTTTGACGGGTTTGGGATGTTTTCACTTCCAGATCAATATAATTATTACTTTTTACCTGACCATGGGAGCACTGACAAAGCCTAGTCACTGGSCAGTGAAGTTATTGAGACAGCGAGTAGAGTCTCTCATGGCGGTCCATAATTCCGTCCAGACCTATCATGCCCGGGAGCCAGAGCCGTCAACAAACTCACAATAAATGGAGAAATCTATTTATGGGATTGGTGTAAATTAAGAGTCTATTCATATTGGGTCCCACATAGCACAACCAATGATTTATTGTGTCTTTTTCGAGGGTATCAGCACACCCTAGAATGTAAGAGCGTGGCCACCCTTACACACCCAACTTGGCACACTCAAACATTTCATCTAATTTTGAAGGGCCTTCAATGTCCTTATCCCTCACCGGTGCTCACCAAAAATGGCTTATAAATAGTAAAAAGACCATTCATCAAATAGAATAAAGGATAAAGCAACTCAATTTAGGAGGAATAGTGATTTCAAGGGCCATTCCTTGATACGCTAGGATTGAATGTGAAGAGGATATTGTGAAGGGCCTTTATTGCTTTTCATCCACATTTGAAGAGTGCCGGACTTTGAGTGTGTTACGGTGGGAATGCTCTTACATACCCTGGACCCTGGAGCACCTAAAAATGACAACAACTCCTAAAAATTTGATGATGGGTATAAGAGGACGTGTCCTCATAGGCATGAATTTTCGTGGCTTTCTGTTACGATTTGCAGCACCTGAAAATGACAATTCATTCAATGACCTTATTTTGTGCATTCCATGTCAAAACACATCTCTATTTTCATGTTTATCCCAAAAACAAATGAAAAATACCTTTTATGCATCCACTACAATTGATTTTTGTCATCCAAAGGTCTCACAATGTCCATGTCATCCTTTAAAGGTTAATCCTCAAGGTCTAAGGCCTTTCTGGATTTAAGAAACATCATTGTTTTTTAAGTGTCATAGGTCTAAATGTCACTACTAAGGTATGGAAATCTCAATTGTACAATCTTGTAGTGTACTTGTTGTAGATGACATGAACTAGATTTGGAGCTATTTGGCCATGGATCACATTAGGAGAAATATGAGGTCTCCAAAAGGCTGTGAGTTCTAAAAGGCCGCGGTGCTATTATGGAAGAAAAAAAAATTGAAATCATGCGTGGCGCTACTAGTGCCACGTTAGATTCTCAATATGAAAAATAAAAATAAAAATATTTTTTTTATTTTTTATGAATTTTTTTAAATTTTTTAAATTTTAAAAAAATTAAAAAAAAAAAAAAAGTTGTAGTGTCACAGGGCCTTGTGGTTGATTAGTTCTAACGGCCTTTTGGAGGGCTCATACTTCTCCTAATGTAATGTTTTAGAGTTGAAAAAAGATGCTAAAATTTTTGTAGAAACACATTTGGAGGTCAAAGTTGATATCTTAACCCCTAAAGGACCAAACTACATTTTTTGGCAACATAGCGATTTTGGGGAGCTCACTACAAATAGAGTTTTCATTATTTTTCTTTGAAATTTTTACACAACATGTGTCCAAGGAGTAGCTTTAAGGCCCAACAATTTTCATAACATTTGACTACAGTGTTAAAAAGTTATTGCATGATATGTGATTTTCAGTGGTCGGTAGACAGCTCGGGCAAGTCTGAAAAAATGACTTTTTTCAAAAATAAAAATTTGAAAATGATTATCTACAACTACATGTCAAAGCTTCAAATTTGAAGCTTTGTACATGAGAAGCTTTGAATTACTCCATTTTGATCAACGAGTCAAAAGTTATGAAGAGTTTTTGTTTGCAAGCAATTATGGAATTTCTACGCTAAAATAAACTTTGAAGTCCTTTATTTAACTCATTTTTCAATCATTTTGAAAAAAAAATCAAAATATTGGGTGTGGATTGTTTATTACAACATTTCAACCATTGGGATTGGCAATTTTCAATTTTATAAATAAATTGTTAACAATTTAGTATTTTGAATCATTCTCTACTTCTTTTGACTTACTATTTTTTTCCTACATGTTGTACAATTCCAAATGATTTGAAATTTTTTAATCATATAACCAACTTGCCTTGAAGGATGAATTCGAAGACCAACCACCATTTTGGACATTTTTTCATACAAATGTGGCCTTTTGAAATGCAG
>VACF01001437.1:0-14956 GCA_006891605.1 Pleurozium schreberi | reverse complement strand
TCTGCGCTCTCGTCATAACCTGTACACAGATGGGGTGAACATGAGAACACGGCAAACGGACGATTGACGACAGTTTTGAGGTAATCTCCCGAGATGCTTTCATATCACAACTTGGCCCTAATTAGAAGTTACTATTTACCAATTACCACTCAGAAGTACGTTTAATTACAAAGTTTTCAACGATCTGCAKACAATCAATCGATTTGAGGGGTTGAGTGAGTACCTTACCTTACCCATTTTGAACTTGCAAGGTCAGTCACTGTGRCCTTCCGCTGTCTTTTTACTCGGGACATGTGGTAAGACGATTGTCCACAAGTTATTGAAAGTTTTAAAAATAGCAATCTGTCTGTTTTGAATGCAGAGGTGGCTGCTTTCACTTCACGCCACGTGTGTCCTTTTATGCATGAACTGGTCGAAATTTTTGTTGTGAACAGTTCTCATAGTGTGTACATTAGGAAAAAGTGTTGTTTGAAATTCTTTCTACCGTAGATTCTCCTTCTTAGTGACTGGCTACTGTACTGACTGTCTGTATGTATTTTCAGAGGCGCATTTGAGATGATAAGTTACACGCTTGCCTGCCTGCCGTGTTGATAATATAAGAGAACTTGAAGGACTCGATTCGGAAAAGGTCGTAGCATGACACGCCATCACCTTACGTGCAATCAGACAATACCCATAAACTATAACTTTACTTATTAGAATACTGTTGAAATTGTTATTCATAAACTATAACTTTACTTCTTAGAATACTGTTGAAATTGTTATTCATAAACTATAACTTTACTTAAAATTGCCTTGAAATACTTGTCTCCAAAGCAAGGTCAAAATCTCCATCAATTTTTATTTACTTAACAAATCCAACCATGGAATCCTTTGGTGMACTTCTTCAAGTACATTTGTTTCAAAATTATAAAATAAATATCCCCATTGATTGCAAGTTCAATGTGCCTAAACTTCAAAATGTAGGCTTTTATAGCCCTTCCTAAAGGTGATATTTTATCTTTCAACAACTTTGGACAAAAAGAGTATGTTATATAACTTGTGCATTTTGACAATATATTGGAAAATGGCTTGAAAACGTATGTTCAAGCAAAAAACTTTCATTGTATCCATCTTTAAGAAAATTGTATAATGGAAGGTGGACAAGTATTGAATGAAAGAAAAAACTAATATGTTGATAACTTTTACAAGAAATTGAAAATTTTTAAGTGAGGATTTTGTAGTAAACAATTTTTCTACTTTAATTTTTTTATTTGAATAATTTCAAAATTTAGAGCAAACTATGACTTTCTATGGATTTTTTTGCCTTTGTTGCCTACAAACAGAAACTCCTCGTACCTTTTACCTCAATATTCATAATTGAAGGGTAAATTTATTTTTGAGTAGGTATCAATATTTACATTTTCAAGAAAATGATTAATATTATTTTATAATATAGTTGTTGTTGCCCAATTTGACATTGAAATTGAAAAAAATCCTTATGAACTTTTGAATATTTTGGTTGGAATAATATAAAACAAAGCTTCACATATAGATTATAATGAGTAGCATACATACTAACAATTTCATGCAAAAATTTCAAATTATGAAGTCAGTATAGGCTGCCTAAACCCCCAAGTGGTCTCCTTGGTCTTTCAAGGGTTAAAAGCATATTGGCTTAGGATCTCTTCTATGCGGATCAAACCATTTTCTAAAAAACATTTAGGGGAAGAAGAGAGAGGGGCATATGCATCACAATTTAATTTGTAATATTTAGACTTCAATTGAATTACATATGATTTTTGTATCTCATAGTATTAGGGTGCTATTGAAGACCAAAGGTACTGCCATTAAATGTCAAATAGTTGTCCATCAAGTGATCAAAGGTGCAAATGGAGTCCAAAAATGAAGGTGTGCAAACCTTAAATTTGAACARCATGGTGCATGTAATTGCCTAGGATAGCACAAAGTATCCCACCATTCATAACTCCACATTATTTACATTGAAAATTTTTCCACCTACCAATCAAACTTTGTCGTCAAACACTCATAAAATTGTGCAATAATAAATTCTAATTGACACCAATTCATCATTAGACTATTTTGTATGTGAAGGTTTGATTTTGCACTCAAGTGCTGAAATTGAAGTCCTACATTAGATTTTCAAGGGCCCACATCACCTCACACCATTCACAAGATGACATGTAGCACTTTTTTTATATCCAGAAATGACTTAATTTATGTTGAATTTGACCTTCACGTGGGATAGTAACGACTCATGGTTCAATAGTAGGAAGAGTTTTTGAGCTTACAAGCACAATATGGAAATGCTACCTTAGGGTGATTGTAGGAAACTAATGAATAATAGAGGGTTCAAATCCTAGCCCTTTTATTGCTACTTGTCATCACCTCACACCATTCACAAGATGACATGTAGCACATGAAAATTGTGAAAAAGCAATACAAGAATTTTTTGAAGATAATGAATTTAAGGTGAAGCACATGCTCAAGTATGTGACCAATGGAGGGGTTGATTCCATTGTCATCATGGTTTTATTTTTGGTTTTTAGAAGAGTGCTGAACTAGATACATACARGAAATTGATGTAGCCAAATTTTTTAGTATTCATCTATATTTTGGATAGGATTATCTTTTCATCCACGTATTTGAATGAATTTCATTTTAAATTTGCAATTTAATTCAAATTATTTTTAAAATTGGAACAACTTGACATCATCATCAATTTTTTCATCAAATTTTTCCTTTAGGCTTGATTMTCTCCAATTCATTTTTCATTTTTTTTCATCTAAATAACCAATTTATTACCAGTAGCCAAATTTTAAGACCAATAGCCAAATTTTACCCAGGTATCACGTAATCTTGATATACATGTCACCAAGTATCCCTTGAGTATGGAGGTAATAGCTTACGTAGCTTCTTCTCCAAAATGATTTAAAAAAAAAGAAATCATTGATACTTTGTCAACTGAGTAGTTGAAGATAAAGATGCCATGCATAGCAGGATGGACATTGGAGCGTGGAACCAAATAATTTAGCCTTACACTCATGAAGAGCTTGATATCAGTCAAGGAAGCCTATGTATCAAGGTAAGCATACTTCATGCAAAATCTTCAAAATTATACACTAAATGGTGGTAGTATATTCCAGTTCTAAAATGTGCACCACTAGAATAATTTCGCCTGTAAAAGATTGGCTCCCATTTGGCCTATCATAGGGTAGAGTTACCTTTTACTTCATGCGGGATCTTCAAATTCCACGGCAATGACCCACCAAACTATCCCAAGTCTTGGGATTCAAAATCAGGTAGTCTGCTCTTAAAGCGCCCATACTCTAAAAGCGATCATGATACAGAGGTACAATTTGCTTTCTTCAATGTACCAGCAATGTACATTTCAGGAGGTGATTGCTAACCTTTTAATTAGTGACCACTGCATTACAACTTCAAAAATTTGTAACTAATTCCTTGAATGTCCAAAAAATATTAAACTACTTGGGTTAGATGCCGGTTCCTTTTCTCTTCCTATGAAAATTTACCGAAAATTGTTTCAATGAGTTTAGCTTCCCTGAAAACGCAATCGGCTCTTAAATGGTCGCTTTAAGAGCAGTCTACCTTACACGCAGCCATTCAAGTGAATGGATGTGCGTTGAGTTATACGGACTCACGAGGATTCTTTCATAAAAAGMGAACGCATGGTCGAACTGGAACTGGTCCCGTGGTGACGTGAACTTACAGACTTTGTGGATGAGTTTTATCTTATGACTCCGTCTGTCACTCACCAGGATCAGTAAATGGGCGGACCAACAGGGTCTCTAGACCACCCCATAGCCAACAAAATCTGAATCCATGATGGTCATCTCACTACCTAATGCAATCACAATATTTTCTAACATGGAATGCCTAAAAAGTCAATCCTTGTAATGAATTTCACACTAAAAAGTTGGAAGTGCCTTATGTGGTCACTAATCACTCCATCACTACACCATGTAAGACATTGATTGTGGCCCAAATCTAACAAAACTAAAAAAACCACAATGGGGCCACTTCATAGATAACCACTGACCACTATGGAAGATATAATCCCGATGGGTTGTCTTACCTTAAGCTTAGTTTGCTTCATTGTTTTGGTTTCTATTGTACTCTCCTCCAAGGTGTTGCCCTCGGCTTTCCACAGTTTGTTCTAGGTTCACTCTTAAAATAGTCTCCAGGTTTCCAAAATAAATAAAAATGTAGGATGGCAATACTGAGTAGCGAACTGAATTGGGTTTGAAAAATGTCATAAACAGCTCTGTCCCCAAATGAAAACTCACGTAATTGCTCCCTTTGTGAATGAATATTATGTGGTTACAAACAAATTATCCTGCTCATGGATGAAACACGTTCAAACAGACCAACGCACACAATCAAGGCTGACATTTCTTGAGAAAATCAAAAATCAATTTTAAAAGTCCTGAAAAAGTGGAAAACCTCCAGAAAACCTAACAGACAGCTGGACATGTAACGCACGTTTAATTTGACAACACATTTCAGATAAGTTACGTACAAATGAGGCAGTCATCGTCAAGCAAAGCTTACCATAGATTGCCAAACACCTCATCAGGAAATAGCGTAAGTAAAACTTAACAGAGTTTATCCATCTAGCACACATAAAATGGGCGAAGACAAGCAATCAGAGTTCGCCAGGGTTTCCACAACCACACATCAACAGAACATAAAATGTCGAAGGACTTGTGCATACGTTAGTCAGTATTTGGATTCAGAAAAAGATCAACTCCACAATACCTGCATCATCTGTAACAACTCCAAGCCACCTTTGATGTTTCTGCAGAGCATCCAGTAAAATTTGAGTGCAAACAACGATTGATGCTAAAGTTGCAAAAAAAGGACGACATAAAGAAGATACTTGAATAAGTTGCGAACATAACACAGATCCGTCAACTCAGCCCTAAAGCCTAACGTAAGCACAACTATTGTAACAACTGGTTGGAAACCACTTTTCTTGACGATGATGACCTTCTCCTCCAAACTTCCTCTGAAAGCTTTCGGCACCTCCCAAAAGATATACTCCGGTCTACACACGATTGTAAATTCATATATGTCACCTCTGAATGAATACTTCAATCCGATGAAGTATCCGTTCAAAAGTGACGTATATAACTTGACAACCGTGCTCACGGATATGCTGGTTCCGAGCACAAGAGTCGGCAGCCTCTCTACTCTCTACTTCAAATCCTTACAAGCGACTCGCGGATCCATGCCTTACCAAGAAAATCTCAAGATCAAACCGAAAAATAGCAAGAACTCGTCACC
Organism: Pleurozium schreberi; assembly: GCA_006891605.1. Classification (NCBI taxonomy): domain Eukaryota; kingdom Viridiplantae; phylum Streptophyta; class Bryopsida; order Hypnales; family Hylocomiaceae; genus Pleurozium; species Pleurozium schreberi. Next base: position 9,649 of record VACF01001437.1, on the reverse strand, counting down.
TACATCAGAACTATGAAAGACTCGAGCRCTGCGATGGAACGGAGATCAGTTCAAACAAATACAAAACTGGCGGAAGACGACGGGGAAGAATATGCCCGTTAAAGGCCTACTGTAGTTCACTCTGGTTCACATATCTTAGGGCTTCATCCATGCGATGAACGGATTCATCGAATGGTCAGGCATGACGAAAAAGAAAAGGAAAGACATCGTAAAGAAAAAGAATTAGAAAGACACAAAGGTAAAGTCCTTCAGTGGAAGCGTTCTGCTTCTCTGCGTCGGTAGAATGCGCGATCGGAGAAGCTTGAATGGCGATGGCAGGGAGCTTCGTGATGTCGTGTTAGAGCTCTATCGAAAGACTGAGTGATTTTTTCAGAATTGAAAATGGACGATGCGCAAGAAATTGTGTTGGTGGCGTTAGAACAAGCAGGGATTGCAGTTCCAGACGCAGCCAAAGCAGGGAACGAGCTTCTGAGCTCCAGCTCACTCGTCAGCATCTGCTCCCAAGCGGTGAATTCTTTGCTTTCCAATCCTCAAAATGGCGGATCCGGCCGCGTTCTTCCAACGAGTCTCCCCTCAGGCACAGCGGAGCGCTTTCGAATTTGCACGGATTTAGCTGGCGCCGTGAAACTGCTTGGATACCGAGCCGACCTCAGCTTTCACCAATTTCTGTACCCCTCCCACAAAGACACGCACAATTTGTTGCGTTTTCTTCTGGACAAGCTGTCCAAGTCTTTGCCGTCGACATCGTCCTCACAAGGTTCAAGAATTCGCAAGTCGCGGACGTTTGGGGGTGCGTCGACGCGCATGGTAGTGGACGCATTGACGAAAGCGCACGGGGATTCACACACTGGTGAGGGTGGCTTGAAAGAGCTTTCGCGGTTTCAGAGTTGCGTCCTTCGAACTTCCGTCGTGAAAACCGTCGACGGAGTTGCTGTTGTGAGGCCGACGCTTGTGACGCTGCAGGCGAAGCCGCGACAGTCGCTCCTCCCGTCGTTGCTGGAGCTCAATGGGAAGAATGCAATTAGGGCAGGGTCAAAGGATTTGGACGATGAGAGGGTTAGTGGAGATGGCGATGTAACCCTAACGAGCCATGGTGAGTTTCTGCCGCAGCAATTGTCTGCAGGGGTTTCCAATCAGCTACGTCTCTTCGATGGCAATCAGGTAAGCAATCCACTTTTCCTGATCCTATCATTTGAGCAATCAAAAATTAGGTTTACGCATCTGCAAATGGAAGTGAATCATGGAGCAACAGATTTTCAAATTGAAAACGTCCGAAATCTAATGCATAGTCACGGAGTTGGCGAACCTTCTCACTTTCTAGCTCACCTTCAATTTTGAGTATTTTTCCAACGGTTTTCAATTGCATCCAAGATCTTGTAGCATTTTGAGCACGGGATGCTGAAACAGAACAGACCGCAAATATGGAGAATATGACCGTTCTTTGTAACAATTAGCGAATGCTGACACTAGTCTAACCCTTCAGTGGACATCTTTGGGGGCATTAACCTCTCATCGCTTGCTTCAAAGAACTCTTCAACTTGTATTGGCTACTTGAGCTTGGTTCCAGTTGTGGAGACGATTTGCTTTTCGTTTTGAGTCATTCTTTTCAGTGCTAAATCTAAGTGATGCATCTTGAAGGGTKTCATTTTTTAAAGGTACACTTAAATTCTCGTGTCGATGGTGTGTCAGGACGCAGAGGTCGAAAAGGATGGAAGCAAGACCGCTGAAGCCCTATTGCAGGAGCAGGTGAGAGAGCTTCAATCCCAGGCGGACAGAATGGAAACCGAAGTGCAATCCATTCATGGCCGGATCTCTCTCCTCAAGCAGGATCACGATTCCAGAGACGAGGACATTCAACAAGCGGAAACCGAAATTTCTGCTCTCCGAGAGGCAGTCCGTCTCTCATTGGATCCCTCAACAGATGCCATTTCTGATTTCCAAGAGCAAGTCTCGCAGGGTGAGCACCACATGGCTTCCTTACAAGCCGAATGGGAATCCGTGAGGCGGCCATTGGAGGAGAAGAAGACCGAGTTGGAGCAAAACACAGTTACTACGGAAGGAGACTTGATTTCGAAAACGAAGAAACTCAAGGAGACTCGACACCAATTGCAGAAATTCACGGAGAAGCTGCGTGTGCGAGAAGAGCAGGCATGGGCACTGGAATCTGAGTTGAAAGAGATTTCCTCCCGAGCCAAACGATCCTCGTACGTGCATCGCATCACGGAGCTTGTGAAGAACAGTCAGAAGCAGGAGACCGACATTGCGAAGATCATCACGGACACGCGGGTGCTGCAACGGGACAGTAATGCCACGAATGATCGGTTACGTCGGACGTACGCTCTTGTTGATGAGCTTGTGTTCCGTGACGCCAAGAAGGACCCCGTGTGTCGCCAGTCGTACCGGCAATTGACCACCATTCATGAGACTTTTGCTGCTATTGTGGACAAAGTGCTGGAGATGGACAAGACGGGGAGGGAGATTGCTGAATTGCAAGCGCAGCTGGAGGAGCTGCAGAAATCCTCGCTTGACGTGCAGAGCGTTCAGGCTGATGTTGACGCTGTTGCTGTTGAAACTCTGGCTCTTGAGAGACGCCTTGGTCGTGTGCAAGCTTCCTCGCATCACAATATCCTTGTGTCAGCCTGAGTCGATCCTTTCCATTTTAGGGTTCCCATTGCAAGTTCATGGCTAGGAATTGGTGTTGCAGGTGTATGATATTAGTGGGTTTGGGAGAAGTTTAGGAAGCGAAAGGTGCAATGGGAGGACCAACACTGCAGTTTGGTTTGAGTCTTCACTTCATTCTCTAATTACTGTAGAGGCATTTGAAGTTCCTGACTAGGAATTGTTGTTGCAAGTGTATGATATCAGTGAGTTTAGGACTGGTTTAGGAGGCAATAGGTTTCCAACATTGGAATAGGAGGTTCAGTAATGGTGCACGTTTTGAAACTGCATTATCTCTCTAATTAGAGCAGACGAGTCTCTAATCATATTACAGGAAGATCAGTTTGCAGCATGAAGTTCAGTTTTCAAAGTTGGCAGTCATTATCGATCTCCTTGAGGTGGTTGACAAATATCCAACAAAAGTCTTGGTCTTGGTCTTGTTCTAGTTCTGCAAGCGTATCAATTGTGGGTTTCAGGATAGTTTAAGAGGCAGAAAGGTCAGCTTTGAGTGCTTTAAATGTTGGAAGCGGAGGACCAATACGTGGGGGCAAAAATGGTGGCTACTTTGAAACCCCATCTTCTCTCAATTTTCTTACATGAGTCTCCACAGTTGAAAGCATGATGATGACTTGATGAGTCACTGGTCAAAAAACATGAAGTTGAATTTTCAATATGAAATATTGGTAGGAGGTACATGACAACTTCCATTTCCAGTCGGGCTCTTGGATCAAAAGTTATGCTACCTTAAACTTTTTGGAGAGCTCACGCAATTTTGAAATCTTTTTGAAATTGTTTGCAAAAAGGCTCATCAACTTTTGCAATTTGGTATGTGTGTAACTAATAAAATATAGCATACAATTGTCCAAAAAAATTTGTCCTCAAATCTCATTCTAAGAGGAGTCAAACTTTGTTAGCTACATTGAGCCAGTTTCAAAAAAGAAAAATTCTAACTTCAAGCCCTATTATCTTGCAATCCATGAAGTCAAAATTCTTGAAATTTTTTCCACATATTCCAAATATTCATCTATTCATTTTCACAGCTTAGATTACAAATAAAAATAACTTCTCATTGCACAAGAAATAATAAAAAATTGACTAGTGTATTGCCAATGAATGCATAGTAGGGTGATTTAGAGTAAGGTAGACTCCATATTTGCTTCTAAATTTTTTCCAGAATGAACCTAACATCATATACTTGCGAATGGTCAAAATTCTTAAATTCATGTGGAGCAAGAAGATAGCAAAAGTGCCCGAAGATTGTTGACCYTGTTTYGCAAGAATGAAAAAGATTTTTTTTCTCATATCAAAACATTAGAATCTTTCAATCCACGATGTCAAATAGGCTGAAATTTCCACACTCTTGTAATATACTTTACTTCAAATTTTTACTGTTGAAGTTTAAAAAGAAAATTGATTTTCATTTTTGAATAACATACCAAAMTCCCCRCAATTTTTGGCAAATGTTTGCGTGACACTACCCACCCAACCCATCCTTTAGGGCTTAGAGTGAGCTAACATAAAACCATATTCCCATCAAATACCTTGTGCACATACTTCGGAACAAATGAAAAATTGAAAACAATYGAAAACCACCTCACTTCTAAGATCCCCCCTAACAATAAACCAACCCACCAATACTCCTAATACACATACTATCCATTCAATGCCAAAGCTTTAACATTATTATGCAACTTCTATATAAACAACTTTTGGATCTTCAAAACCATAGGGCCTCCCTCTTAATTGAAGTAATTATGTAGTATCGGTGTTGTTCTTCTAGTTATTTATTTGTAACTCTAAGCGGGACCCAATATGAACCGAAGGCTCTTAACCCCTAAAAGACCAAATTTTGTTTTTTTGGTAACACAACAAGTATGGACAATTTGCTACAAATGGAATTTTTTTTTCTTGAAATTTTTATACAACRTGTGGACGATTTTTTTCTTTAAGATTCAATAATTTTTATAACTTTTCACTACATCGTTGAAAAATTATTCTATGATATGTAGGGTTTTTTTCTACATTGCGTGGTCTAAAAAAATCAGCAAAAAATCACTTTTCTTCCAAAAATAAACTAAATTGGTTATCTAGATTTATATATGCGGGGAAAGCTTTGAATCATTCCATTTTGATTAACAAGGTGAAAGTTATGAGGAGTTTTAGTTTGCGGATAGTTCATGAAATCTCTACTTTAACCCCTAAAAGACCAAGGCTTTTTTTCTGTGAAAAAACACTCAAAACTGCCATTTCTATAGCAAAGAGCAAATAAAATAATTTTTTTTTTTTTTTGCAAATGTAACTGTAGGATCTTATACCTAACTAGTATGAGGATTTGTGGTAAACATTTTAGAATTCTTGACCGCACAAATTGCAAGATATCTACATTTAAAGTGAAAAAAATAGGTTTTGCAGCACATTGCGAGACTAGATTATTTGACTTGGAACCTTCTTAACCTTTACTTTTTGCACTATAGAGTTTTGAGCTTTAAATCTTTCAAGTGGAGAATTGAGTTGAGAATCTAGGGGGAAATTTTTTTTCAAAAAAAACTTAATTTTTGTTCTTTAAAAAATTGTTAAATAGGAGTAGGTACAAGATAGAAGGAAATTCTAAATTATCACTCTAAGTTGGAATTAAAATGCAGTACTTCCAAAGGTGAGATTGTTTTAGCAAAAAAAATAAACCCTGTGGAACATCTTTTTTCTTAAAATTGTAGACATTGCATTCAGAAATGAACCCCTTAAGTTAAGAACCCTTTAAGAACCTTTAAGAATCCTTTAAAAACCCTTTAAGTTATGAACCCTTTAAGTTGTAGAAATTGCATTCAAAAATGAACCCATTTTTTCAAGAAGATGCTTCAATTGCTCAAAAAACAAGATTGTCCATAACTTTCTCATAACAAATCAAAATGGAATGAATTAATGCTTTCCATGTAGACAAACATATAAACTATAAGGGAAAAAAAAATCAAATTCAAATTTTTGAATTTTTTTTTAATGCCTCCTCTCTCCAGGGTTGTGTGTGAGTATGGACGTCTAGAGTCACTTCCCGATGTCCAGCGTCTGCAAGCGCTGGCCCCCGGACGTCCGCCAACATTCAGTCTTGCCATCCGCCGAGGCCATCCGCCATAGGGTCTGCAAAAAAAAATTCCTTTGGGCAGATAGACGACCGGACGGCCTAGTGTGTAAGGCGGATCCCAAACATTCTCTTCCATCACAACCTCAAGGCCACCTAGCGTCCGCTCCAAGAAGTAAAAAAAAAATCTTTTTCTTTGCGGACAAGCAGATAGACAGGGGGACGGCTTGGTGTGCGAGGCGGATCCCAAACAGTCAGCCCCATCACAACCTCAGAGCATTGCCACCAATTGCACTCCAAAGGTCCAATGTACCAAGAAGTGGTGATACAATGATCTCCACCAACATTCCTCTAAAATTGGATTGAGCATAAGTTTGGAACGGCCACCAAGACGCCAAGTCACAAAGAGACGCCACAATGGTGCTTTGTCGTGTGTTTTGAATCAATTTTGGGTCCACATGAACACATTACCAAGGGTTTTATCTTTTACATTATAAACATCTATAACATATGCATGTTTTTTTTGTAAATACATTAAAAAATAAATAAAAGATAGTGGAATGAACTTGAGTTGAAGACAACTTTTAAACTAAAATTGGGCCCACATGACCACATTACTAATGGATTACTAATTAAAAATAAATGCTTTGTCTTTTACATTATAAACATCTATGACATATGCATGTGTTTTAGTCTCCCTCTACAACTACGTGTCTCTATGATTGTATCTAAAGTGAAAATAGGATCTAATCAAGGTGTGTTGATCCCTGTCTTTGCTTGCTCAATTTCTTAGGAAAAAGGTCATGTGTTAGTCTCAAGTACAACTAAATATCTCCATGTGTCAAAAGCCAATGTAGGTTCCAATCAAGTAGGTGTATTAATCCTATCCTTGCTCATTCAGTCCCGGCCTTGGAAGAAGGCCAAGTGTTCTACAACTACATCTCTCTATGTGTCAAAAGTGTATATAGAACAATTTGATTCTCTAGAATCTACAAGTCCAAGGACAAAAACCAAGGCCTTGATTAGATGCATGCCGAGGCTACTTTTTGAAGAGTCCATGACATTAGTGGGCAAAGGTGGGGCATCCCAAACTCTACCCTTAAAAAGAGGTGTTCCTAAGGTGTAGATGCTCTTATGAAAGTACACCATTTTGATGCTCATTAAATTCCTTTCAACATGATCTTGTGCATGATTTATGGGCAACAACACTATCTATTATTGGTACTTCAATTATTTGAATTTTGGAAGTGATCACCCCCTTCTATATTTTGCCAAACTACTTTGCTTGTTGTACYGCAATTAATAGTAGCTACCCATGAAATCTGTAACAAGAAAGTTCAAGAAAAGGCAAATTTATTGAAGAAAAGAAGTAAATCACTGATGGATCTGTACAAATTATTGGGAACCAACCGAGATTGGTTTTTTAACACCCTAAGAAATGGACAAAATGCTAACAAGGTAGGGCGGGTGTACAAAGAATCCTATACAACATCATTACAAGGTCCCAAGAAGGCCTTCATTCTATACCTCCTTTCCTTCAAGCTAACAAACTGATTGTGCCGTGATGACAACACCAAATCATGAATGCACTGAAATTATGCTTGAACGGCAAACCATGCGGTTCCAGAACTACATAAAAATGACTGCTGGTACAAGACATCACACTACTGCCACTGCGTAACAGCCAGTGTGGCAGTACCATGTCCTAACAACACAATCCCATCAAAGCATTTGCCAGTCATCTTCAGATGGAGGGCCTTTGGGAACGGATTCTCCCAGATCCAAGTTGCTGGCGTCKGCTGCTTTCGGGGGAGCGGACTTCTCAGCAACGGTAAACATGGGCGCTCCGTTGGATTGCTGGGCTAACTCAGATGACCGGGCACATAGGTCATCAAACTCGGCTGTCACAAAGTGTCAACAACGTTTCACACAATTAATAGCAACCAAAGTCATTAAACTGGTCATTAACAACTGCTCTCAAGTCTTAAAACAATTAAAGGTAAATRATATTAAAGACCTGATCCCTGTTACCAGCAAACTTACCTCCTCCAACACACTTGTTTGGGACTTCAATYAGCACGTTGGGTGTAAGCAAGCCTAGGCTAAGTGTATAGTCACCGATCTACGAATGGGAACATGGACATCTACAGTCACTTATAGTGATCTAAAAATCTTTCTGTTTGAAATTGGATAATACATTCATACATAGTGATTAAAAATTGATAGATATTAGTATTGCAGAGAAAGTGATCTCTCCACAGCCCTTTATTGATCTCTTAATGACAGCACACTTCTACATACATCAATTTATGTGAAAAAATAGCATCCTCTTCCTTAAGCAGAAAGCATCATAAGTACACGTAGCAAAAGCCTCAGGAGTCTCAAGACCATGTAGCCTTCGGATAGTATTRCGATGAATAAGATGCGGTAATTTTACCTCGGTCTCGACAGTAGAACCCAATAGCAAGTGATGGATCGATAGAGTCCAGTGGAAGACGCCGCACAGCACTGCGCAAGCAATAAAACAGTCGTTTAAGGGAACAACCCGACATCAGAAAGTACCATGGCAGATGGGAAGTACTCTCTTCCATAGAGATAGCTTAAAGAAGGCAATACATCTCTATCAAACCCATACATTCTTAACACTAAATAAGTACACCTAGGAACACTCTCCCCACAATTCAAAACAATTCAACCTAAATCACCATTAGCTGCTCTTCATCAACTGTAGATGGTGAACTTTCTATGTACACTTCGAAGCAGATCCCTGCACGAATACACATCAAGATTGAAGCAAGCTAGAACTGCATCAGAGCTACCTGCAATGATAGGAGCTCGTATCCAGCTCCAGATTCTCCGGCGTAACTGGCACAACCTGCAAAGTAAGCACTGGAAKTTATCAAGTCTCGATCTCTTACATCGGCGTCCAAATTACCATATACGTGCTGCTGATCAAGACGTTAACGGATGGCGATTCCACTCTSCAAGGATTGGAAGATTCTGYGAAATACCTATAGACTCCAYATAGATCTCTCAAATTTACCTGYTGTGTTTCRTGAGGGTCCAAGTACATCGCTTGATCATCTTGTACACCAACTAAGTACGTCGAAGCACCTGGCTTACCACCTGCAATCCCAAGACTTTGAGGGAAAGTGAACGTCGCTCTCAATGATGGTAAGTACCTGCATAAACAAATAAAGTCTCCTATTTAGAGTTTATTTATTTCCTAAAACCTCTCATACATTAAAAGACGGAACGGACAAGATAAAATAAATAGCTCTTTAACAGAGGTTTGAAAATCACTCATTCAAGAAAAAAACAAAAACGCACTCAAATGTGCTCAATAGTGTGTCCTAACAGTAGGGGCAACAAAGGTAACATGTAYACGGMTCCGAAAAGTGGAAATTCTACAGTATAGTGATCCATCACCGTTCAAACAGAGCAATGCAACAAACCTGGGGTTCACTTTGTCAAGGCCAAGCACAAGAGGCACAAGCAACAACAGGGGGCTCCATTCTTCTGTAGGCTCTCCCCACTGGGAACACAACAGCGCTACATCTTCCACGCATAAGACTGGTGCACCACCTCTCTCACCCTCTGCTTCTCCAGAAACAACATAAACAGCAAAAGGTAACGCTCGCTTCGACCCAATCTTGTGGCTCTGATTTCTGTCGGCCTTAGCCAGCGCTTCCAGTGTTCTACAAAGAGCGTAAGGCCCAAGCCAAGACCCCGCAGCCAAGCCAAACGGGGTACCCGCCTCCAGCAAATTGTGTATCGAGAAGGAGCAAGACTCAGAGTCACCAAAGCTTTGCAAGATTTGCAGGTACTCTTGCGAAGATGGCTGAGCAACAGAAATCAACTGAACTTAGAACACGGCATAAGAACAACATACAGCTTAAATAGGCCAAGATTTGAACG
>VACF01001436.1:173826-193715 GCA_006891605.1 Pleurozium schreberi | reverse complement strand
AAACCAATTCAGGCTCGAAAACAGTACTGAGCTGTCTGATCGATCAAAAACTACCTACCTACCCGTGTTTGAATGTAACAACAGGCTGCATGTGTTTGCAACATGATTAATTCCCAAACCCAAGCTGAAATTATAAATGTCACGGATCCTAGCTCTCAATTGCTCACGTACGTTGACAAAAGAAGAGGACAATTGATACTCAGAACTAAACAATGCAAAATCACACCCTACTCAGCAGCTTCGATCAGATGACGGATCTCTCGAGGTATATATCCACGAACCTTCCAAATTCTCAGAAGACTGACTCGCCGAAGTAAAACGAACACCATCGCGCAGACAGAATATATCAAGAGCCGGCCCAAAGGCATTTCGCCACTTGAGGCTTACATACGTACAAAAAGTCATCGCCACCACACCCCAGGTGGCATAATTATCATGTTCACAAATTATTTTATGTTCATGAATGCATACGGTAACTGTTATTTGTTTCCTGCAGTCTCGAGATAATTAACCGTTTCTACAGCTGAATCGGTCATCGATTACAGGAAACAGGGCTGCTCTCAATTGCCGGCAGAGCGAATCAGATGCTGACTCGTAGGGCCAGGGAGACACAAGGGCATGCAAGACCGGTGATGTGCATTCATTGAGCAGCCGCTGTGCAACTTAATTAGAGAATTGCTTATATATACCACGTGGGGGCCGGGCATTAATTTGAATTCCAAGTGACTGTGGACCATTACAGACAGTGAAAGGCCAGTTGGATACAACTTCGATCGGCAAGTGTGAGTTCAAGTGAAGCTAGCCAAAGATGTTGCAAGCGAGCCTCGAACGTGGACCATACACTAGTTTTGATCTACTTCAAATCCAAAAGGATGATCAGATCAGAAGCCTTTATTTTGTTAACATATATAGCCTAAGTACGTACTAATTAGCTAGTGGAGCGGCTTCCTACTCAACGCAATGCTAGTACGGTGGTCAGACCCATGGATGCTAACTAACGGTCCGGCTGGCATGGCTGTCCATAGCAGACCAAGTGATCATACACCACGTCATGGAGAACTTTTCCTACCGGACCCCCAAGAGGGCAACTGAGGGTGGCTTTGTTGTTGTCCGCGCCGTGGCATGTGGCGACCACTTTGCCGTCGCCGCCTGCAACGAAGACCGAGTACGTTCCGTCGTTGTTGTGGTAGTGGTCGAGTTTCTTGTAGCCGCACAGGTTCGTGATGCTGAAGAAATTCGGCAAAGGCGGGGTCCTYGGTGAGACTACGCCTGCCCGATCCCCGGCTCGGCCGTAGCACTTGCAATTGTAGTAGTTGGAGGGGCATGCCTTGAGGACCCCGCTTCGGCCTTCGTAAATGACATCCGACACGTGGTAGTTGGCCTGCACCTTCGATGCCAACCCCGCCATGGCCACCACCATCACGCAAACGAGCATCGTAAGCTTGATCGACCCCATGCTAGCTGAGCGACTTGACAGAAGCGACTGATCGAGGAAGCGAAGAGACGGAAGTGGGATTGTTCCAATGAACTGTATGTGACTCCAGACTTGCAGTTGTTGGTTTATATACTCACTGTGGTTCCACCAAACTCCGTCAATATTGGGAGCTGCTTGTCAGGACCATCGTGACGGAGCACTGACATCGTGACGAGCACTCCATTAATATTGTCCAGATGCTGCTTGTCAGCATGGAGCCTGACTGAAGATGGAGGATAATAGAAAATCGTGTACACTATGCATTAATCCTTACAAAGGAAATATCTTTTACCGCTGGGAAAAAGCTGCCAAGCGGGCTAACATTGACCAGTTGACCACCGAGTGTTTGACGGTGGGAAGTGAAATTGTCGGCAGCACCTAGTAGCAATGAAAACACCACCTAAAAATTTGCTACATCACCTAAAACTTTGATGATGGACACAAGGGGAACCTGTCCGCATGGGCATGAGTTTTCGTGGCTCTGTGTAACCATTTGCAGCACCTAAAAATGACAGTACATTCAATGACCCTATTTCATGCTTTCCATGTCAAAGCACATTTCAACTTTCACACTTAATTACCCAATAAACGGATGGAAAATATCTTTTTTGCATCCACGATAGTTGATTTTTGTCATCCAAAGGACTCAAAACGTCCTTGTTGCCTTGTAAGGGTTAATTAACTCTTGAAGGACGGACTTACAACCGTGAAAATCATCCATTTGGATACCATGAGAATTGCTGGTTCAAAAAGAATTTGAAATTTACCCAATGGAAGTCAAAGTATTGTAAAAGATAATTGAACACAAAATGTCCGCCTTGACGTTTAACCCCTAAACGTTGTGATTCATTTCCCAAATTGACAGTATGAGAAAAATCATTAGAAAGTGCTATTTGGAAACATATCCTGTCAAAATACTATATTTTTTCAACCTCCACATGTCGTCAAAGTGGCTAACTTTGCACAAGTGTAGAAAATAGAATTTATTTTTTTCAAAGATGAAATTTGTTGGAANAGTCAAAGAATTGTAGAAGATAATTGAACACAAAATGTCCGCCTCGACGTTTAACCCCTAAACGTTGTGATTCATCTCCCAAATTGACAATATGAGAAAAATCATAATTAGAAAGTGCTATTTGGAAGCATGTACCAAGACGTTGCTTCACCTAAACAATTTCTCTAGCCATGCTTAAAACTATGTTTACAAATCCCTCCAAGTTTGCCTTTGCAGTGTATCAAGCAACATCTTGGGTCAAGCAAAGCGCTGAGTCATTTTTATTAGTGCTGATTATAGTTTCTAGCCTTAATACTAGCTAGAATGGCGAGGTACGTTCTTAAATCAAATTTTTTGAACATTGGCAATCCAAAGAGGATTCAAACGCAGAGCGTTAAATCGTGCTAACAAACTGGGCCCCGCAGGCTAGATTTACCGCTGGGAAAAACGCAGGAATGTTTTATTTTTTGAAAATTTTATTTTTTGCAATTTCTGAATTCATATTCGCAATCAGAGACCCCTAATTAGAGAGGGGGGGGGCTAGAGAACATACCCTAGTGACCGCTCAATCTAGGGGGCTTTTATTTACTTTTACCCTTTTATCCTCAAACATTACTCTGCCGTTAATAGTTTCGTTGGCACGATTTAACGCTCTGCAATTCAAACGCACCATGAAAGAATGCATTCAATTTCAATAGGTACACTCGGTATGCAAAAGTTAAGAGGTTCAAATTCTTATCGATTGGTACTCAATGATCCAGAATTGACTTTGAGTTTGATCTGCTACCACGGCCCGACATTGCCGGTTAGCCGTGGTGGTAYTGTCCGAGGAGTTCCTCACTTCCAAGTGGCCGATGATAGAATTGGTGGAGTTTGTCAAGGCTCGAAAGAATGGCAACAAGGGATTGAAGTTATTACCCTTGTTCTATGGTCTCTCCGCTACTAGAATTAGGCACCCTTTGCATGACCCAAGACGTTGCTCGATACACTGCAAAGGCAAACTTGGAGGGACTTCAGGACTTGTAAACATAGTTTTAAGCTTGGCTAGAGACATTGATTAGGTGAAGCAACGTCTTGGTACATGCATTTTGCAACATATGTTGCGTAAATGGGAACAAGTAAACGTGAGTTTTCATGTTAGTTTACTTGTTCACTTCTTTGAAAACATTTGTTCGCAATAATGTGTGAAACACATGCAGCCTGTTGTTACATTCAAACACGGGTAGGTAGGTAGTTTTTGATCGATCAGACAGCTCAGTACTGTTTTCGAGCCTGAATTGGTTTAAATTGAGTTACGATTAATTGCGAGATGTGCGAAATTGTAAGCCGGTATCTTGCTTTCGGTTGAAAGTTACCGGCGTTTCATTCGGCAGTTGAACAAGGAATATATGCTATCGAGATTTTGGGACATCTGGCTACATGCTCTACCAGGTTGATTATTTTGGGTGAGCGGATTGCATGTCGTCCGATCCGCTGCCTCTGCGAAGAACCAGGTCACTCCCTTTTCATATACATGTACGCAAGGGCTTCTCACAGATCGATCCTTGCTTCCAGTGTGGGGCGTTTTTCAAAACTTCAGCAGCCCTCAGCTCGCTGCGGTGGATTAATTCCACGCATGCCAACGAGCACACCAATCTGTCGTCGGTAGTGGTGTGTGAATGTGAAACAGATCATGGGTGTGACGTCTTGGAGTCGACTTGCAGCTGGAGTCTCCTTTTATTTCCGGAGACTTTTATTGATGGAGATAGTTACTCTGCTGTTAATGGGGAGTGATTGGTCCTCTTTTCCTAAGTAGCACCGGCTTTGTTTGATGGTGAAAGGCAAGAAAGAGGATTAATAAAGTCTGTTGCAAGGAAGAGAAATTTGTGGCTTGTAGACTTGGTGGGAACAGAGAGATAGCRCACACAAGAAACTAAGGTAGTAAAGGCTATGTGTTATGATTATTTGAGAAGACTAGGGTAGAGGATTAAGTCATTCGAAAGGTGACCCGCAAGCAATTCCTGAACAAAAGGTTTCTGAGCGCCACTGCGGCTCAGAAACACCTTGTGCCTGACATAATTTCGCTCTAAAGAGCTGCACGGTGTAACAAAAACCCAACCGGTCAGAAAAGTACAGTATATATCTACACCCGGATACCCTACCCTAAATTTTCCACAATGATTGAACATATACTGAATTTGAGAATGTACATACACCACCTCAACAGCAGATCAAACTCAAGTGAATTATGTAGGAATGTGATGTCACAAGTTAGGTCTCCTTTTTATAAATATTTGAGTTGAAAAACATGTCATTTCAATTAATTTCTCGACCTATTCTAGAAATCATTTCACATGTTACTTGAGTTGGAGATTTTTGGCAATAGAAACCTAAAGTCATTATTAATCAAAGCTCAAAACTATAGGTTGAAATTGTTGTTTATTAAAAAGTAAATAGGGGGTCAAAAACTAATTTTGACCCATATGGTTTGTGTAATTATATGAATATAGTCATATACAAAGTGAATTTCCTAGGGTGTATAATCAAGTTCTTATGAAAAATATACAAGGGTCAAAAGTTTTGAATTACTTTTGATCACAAAAWGTTCATTCAACACATTGAGGGAGCATTGTCACCGATTTGCAGGGATGAAAGATAAATTGAACGTTCTCAGYGAGCCTTGTAAGCACCTACATGCCCATGTTGAAGAAGATGCCCTCACTATGAAGAAGAAAGTTGTAACTTATACATGGTAGTGTAGACAATTTTTAATTTTGCAAGGAAAAATCCACAAGCTATGAACAACACAATTGCATAGATGGATTGAAAAGGCTCGTGGCAAGTATTCCGTGCAACTTCTTTAAAAATCCATATGACTCCATCCGATCTGCCTTCATGTACATGGAAAAATACTATATTAAATCCCATAACTTCTAGAGAGCACACTTTTGAAGTTTCGTAATGTTGGAGCTTTGAGAAGATATGTACGAAACTATTAAAAATACCTTGTTCAACATCCTACCTCCTACAAAGCTTCCCTCGGAGTCCACAACCATCAACAACTTTCATTTTTAATAGATTGGATGATTGGATTTGTTTTAGGTTCTCCGTAAAGATACATTACCTAATCAAATTGATTTGTAATTTAGGAATCTTGTCATCATTGTGAGATTTTTCATTTTGAAGTTTTGTATGAGTATTTTTCATCAAGTTTATATTCTTTCATATGATTTTACCTATTTAAATTTATTCAATCTACAATTCTATTTGAAAATGACATTTGTAACAAAATTTGTTTTATGTCCTTCAACAAGTCTTTGGGATGTCTGCCTTCAAGTGTCTATTTGAGTGGACGCCAAAGGGTGGATGCCTTGGATGGACAATAAACAACATTCTATAATCGAAGATTAAATTGACAAATCTAAGTGCTTGAAACCGTTTAGGGGGGATTGTCTTTATTTGTCCATCTTTCAATTCAGACAACCTAGGTGAAATAATGTTGTAAGTGATTGCAAGAAGTGAAGGAGTGTTGTGATATTGCAACTTTGAAGGCTACTAAGCATGGATTCAAGGCTATAAAAGAGGAAGTGCAAATTATTGTTCTAATTCCTACATTTAGTAGGGATCCAAGCACGCTTTCGGGATGTTGGAGTTTTAAAAGATGTATAATACTAAACTATCAACAATACCTTCTTCAAAAAATCACCTTTTASAAGAGCTTCTCTCAAGAGCTTCTATAGTAGTGCATAGCCAATATCGGCTTTGACGAAGAATTGTTTTGCTTTTGTTGGCTAGTTAGTTCATAGACAAGCATGTTGTTTCCAAAAGTAGTTTTAATTTGCCGTAGTGATCTTAGTTTTGAATATAAATACTGAAAGACAACCCAATATTTTCAAGGAAAAAAAAAAAAATCTAAAAAAAGTTTTTTTCTGCCCAAAAATTCTGCCCGAAGTCGGGCAGCGACCAAAAAATGGTCGTTTGAGTGCTTAGGGGTTAAGGTCATATTTGTTATATTGAGACTTTTTGTAGTCTCAATTCTATCTTCAACTCAAAGATAAACCGCTTTATCTCTTTACTAGTATTTTTTTATGAATAGGTAACAACACCAACCTTTTGAATGTTATTAAAGGATCACTATTTGAGCATCATTTATTTTTGGTTTCAATTACTATTTTTTTAAATGAATTTTTCAATAACTAGTGTTCTATCTCAAAATCTGCAAAAAGTCTCAATATAACGAATATGGCCTTAATTGTGTATTATAATTTTTTACATATAGGCACCTTAGTTTAATGCTTGTTGAATTTGAATTTTAAGTCTCTTTGAAGTTTAGTGATCCTTGGTTCACTTTTTTGAAAAGAGTGTTGGAACCTGATGTGGTACTCTTAAGGTTGAAAGAAACAAAATGACTTAAAAAGGAAGGGCTTACCAAATGAACTTGATTGAGTATTTGAAGGGGCAAAAGTTGTGTTTGATTGTTGATTAACCCTTGAAAGAGTTTTAAGTGTTATTGCATCTTATAAATTTTGAGGGTTGAGATCTAGGGTTCACGTGTGTGGATAAGGGAATTTGCTAAAGCAATAGTAGTGATTGAAAAAAAAATGGTTCTATTTAGTAGCTCATTACATTGGAGAAATCATCAATGGACCTCCGGTAATTTTTTAAAGATTGCTTGTCATGAATCTCACTTTCATTTCGTGAGGTGGTCTTAGTTCTTTTAGAACTCAAGTCATTTCACATCATGGAGATGGTGAAAGAGCTAGATCCAACCAGGGTGAACTGACCCCTTGCTTGCCCCTCGGGATAACATTGAAGTTTTTGATTTTCATGCATAATAAAATTTGCAAATTTTGAATTCATGTTTTCAATAATAGTTCCCAAATCAGCTAGGAGGGGTGTGAAAGGTAAATTTATCATGAGACAAGCACAAAACATGGAGCTTTTCTTTTTACTTGCACCCATGGAATGACTTGGAGGGGCTAAGCAAGGGGGCCAATTCACCCCAACCTTTTATTTGTGGTGTCAGAGCTAAAGTGCACAATCTTGAAGGAAAATTTAGCATTGCATTCCAAAATTCTACAAGTTTGGTTAGTACTTAGGAATCATGTTGGGCACATTTACATGCAAAATCTCGCACATCGTGGAGGGTGAATGCAAGAAAGACTAGCACTATTTTGCGTCACAAATCGAATTGCGGAGTTTCCATCCACTATAACTTTTGAAGTATGAGCCCAATTAACCTCTTTATCATAAAGTTCTCCCAAATTGCTAGTTTTTATTTTTATTTTTAAATTACATTTCCTATTTTCTACAAATTAAAAAATCAAAACACCTATTTTCATAAAATTTTGCACTTTTCTAGTCCTCCTACTTAGAGAATTTTCCTACGCTTTTCCTTCATAGGGTACCTTCTTCTTATAGGTTATACATTAAATATATTTTTCACATTGTTTTTAAATTGTTTTTCTAATTTTACARTACTCCCGAAAAAAACATGAGTACTATGCCAAATGCTACAAAAACAGGGGGGTCTTTCTTGCAATCACCCTGGAGTAGGAATTGCAAGGGTTGGCACGTACCGAAACTATTCCAGCCTCCTTCTTCCAAAACCATTCGTGTGAAATGCTTAGCGTACAGTACAATACAACTAGTAGAGATGAGATATCCTATGCAAAAGTCAGATTTACCATAGATTAGGTCATTTTTGTGAAAAAATGCCACATGTCATCTTGTAAATGGTGTGAGGTGACATGCATCTCTAAGAATCTTACGTGGAAATTCAATTTCAGCATCTCAATGCCAAATTAGACCTTTGCATACGGTACATTTAGTTGTGTTTCTCCACTTCTAAAATTTTGGTGTAGATACTAATTAATCCTTCTAGGAGGATAAGGTGAATTGATCCCCTTATTGCCCTGTTTTTACTTGTGGAAAAAATATTGGATTTTTTATCTACCACATATGAAAAAAAATTCAAAATTTCAAATTTTGAATAGATATTTGCAATCAAAGATCCCAAATTAGCTGTAGGAGGTGAAAAAATACAAAATTTACTCACAAAATTTAGCACAAAATAAGGGGCAATTTTTTCATTTAGCTCTTGAAGGGGCAATAAAGGGGTGAATTGGCCCTAGCTCCTCCTGTAGGGGCCTTTGGGGATGAATCATTCCATTGAAGTATTGTTAAGGTTTCGAAGTTGTGCCAAATAGAAGTATATTTTCTCCCATGGCTTAAATAGTAGAAATATCTCCAATAGACTCTTCATTC
The DNA here is from genome assembly GCA_006891605.1 of Pleurozium schreberi. NCBI lineage: Eukaryota > Viridiplantae > Streptophyta > Bryopsida > Hypnales > Hylocomiaceae > Pleurozium > Pleurozium schreberi. The sequence continues at coordinate 185,001 of VACF01001436.1, read as the reverse complement.
ATGTTAGTCAAAAAATGACCAGAGCTACATACTCTTCTTCTTATATTTTTTTCTCTCCTATCAAGATTCAATGTAGTTGCTATCCATGAGGCCATTTCAATTGTTGCAACATAAAGTAAGCCAACCCATGACAAGCACAATGACTAGTTTTGCCCTGTTTGCATTGTTGAAAATTTGATTTTTTTTTCCATGTAAAACAAAGGTGAAAAATGGGAGAGCAATTGAATTTTTTTTTGTCAAAGTATGAATTTGTTGTGAATTTTTGAAATGTGATGCCCAATTGATTCAAAGAGTTTCTCGACTACCCCCAAAACAACATAATGTGTATCCATAAGAGTCATGTTACTATTGTGAAGCACTTACAATATTTCCTAACATGGGCACAAAAAACAAGGCCTAAGATATTCACTTCTTGTGATGAATTTACACTCAAAAGGTAGTTTCTATTGTGGTCACTAATCAATCATTCCATCACCATCATCTACGATATCGATTGTGGCCACTAATTCAATCTAATATAGCCCAAATCTCACACTACAAAAAATCGGGTGCATAAATGACTTCAAAGAATGACTGCACAGAAGTAATTCCGGACACAAATGACTGCGGCACAACTCAGGGGGCCTGGAGTCATTGTGGACAAGTCACAGGTACAAATGACTGCAGCCGTATTATCACCATTTGCTTAGAACTTGGATGTAGTAATGGATGAAAAAGTCAATGGTTAATTGAGTGATAGAGAAAAATTGGCTTAAGGAAATGGCCATGGAGCTGCCATATGGAAAGCACACCCATCAAAAATCTGAGCTGGACATCCACATGGCTAGTCATTTGCCAGTCATGTTGAAGTAACATTAGACCCATTAAAAATCTGATGTGGACAATGATGTTAGAAGTCATTTTGTAGTCGTTTAGAAGTTACGATGGAGTCTATATGTTGTTTTGACAGAATGACATGCGGCAAGTTAATCCGTAGTCATTATGAAGAGACCTGGATTTAGGCTTTAGATCACTTCTGGGGGATGTGGAAAGTCAAACAGCCTACCATTATTCAGTCATGGTGATGTGTGCAAAACAAATATTGTGAAAAATTTGCCTATGAATATTCTTGAAATTCCATAGCAATACATTATGCTCCATACATCATACACTGTATACAATACATCATACACCATACACCATGTTGAGCAAATTTATTGCATGGCTTCCAAAGCCACTTTGTATGTGAGTATAGAGAGGTGAAATGACAAGCCTTTTATACTAGTAGGGCGGTGGGAGGCAAGACAAAGCATGTGGGATAATGTAAAATGCAGAAATTGTGTTACAAATACTATTTCAAACCTCATTTAGGTATTGTAGACTAGCTTTTAAAAAAAAATCTGAACTAATAAAAGGTGGAAAATCAATTTCTATATTATCACCAAAAATTTGTTTCAGATTTTGAGCCACAAATCAAAAGTTGTGGACAAACTTGGAAAAAAGAGTTGAATAGGATATTTTCTTTGGCATTTTCTAACATCATTTTTGAGTCTAGTAGCATAGAAGATGTGAAGCAGTCATTTCTATGTCATCATCTCAATGCAATACTATAACACAAAATTCTGCAGTTACAATGAAGTTGTTAAGAGTCATTTTATAGTATCAATAANCACAAAAAACAAGGCCTAAGATATTCACTTCTTGTGATGAATTTACACTCAAAAGGTAGTTTCTATTGTGGTCACTAATCAATCATTCCATCACCATCATCTACGATATCGATTGTGGCCACTAATTCAATCTAATATAGCCCAAATCTCACACTACAAAAAATCGGGTGCATAAATGACTTCAAAGAATGACTGCACAGAAGTAATTCCGGACACAAATGACTGCGGCACAACTCAGGGGGCCTGGAGTCATTGTGGACAAGTCACAGGTACAAATGACTGCAGCCGTATTATCACCATTTGCTTAGAACTTGGATGTAGTAATGGATGAAAAAGTCAATGGTTAATTGAGTGATAGAGAAAAATTGGCTTAAGGAAATGGCCATGGAGCTGCCATATGGAAAGCACACCCATCAAAAATCTGAGCTGGACATCCACATGGCTAGTCATTTGCCAGTCATGTTGAAGTAACATTAGACCCATTAAAAATCTGATGTGGACAATGATGTTAGAAGTCATTTTGTAGTCGTTTAGAAGTTACGATGGAGTCTATATGTTGTTTTGACAGAATGACATGCGGCAAGTTAATCCGTAGTCATTATGAAGAGACCTGGATTTAGGCTTTAGATCACTTCTGGGGGATGTGGAAAGTCAAACAGCCTACCATTATTCAGTCATGGTGATGTGTGCAAAACAAATATTGTGAAAAATTTGCCTATGAATATTCTTGAAATTCCATAGCAATACATTATGCTCCATACATCATACACTGTATACAATACATCATACACCATACACCATGTTGAGCAAATTTATTGCATGGCTTCCAAAGCCACTTTGTATGTGAGTATAGAGAGGTGAAATGACAAGCCTTTTATACTAGTAGGGCGGTGGGAGGCAAGACAAAGCATGTGGGATAATGTAAAATGCAGAAATTGTGTTACAAATACTATTTCAAACCTCATTTAGGTATTGTAGACTAGCTTTTAAAAAAAAATCTGAACTAATAAAAGGTGGAAAATCAATTTCTATATTATCACCAAAAATTTGTTTCAGATTTTGAGCCACAAATCAAAAGTTGTGGACAAACTTGGAAAAAAGAGTTGAATAGGATATTTTCTTTGGCATTTTCTAACATCATTTTTGAGTCTAGTAGCATAGAAGATGTGAAGCAGTCATTTCTATGTCATCATCTCAATGCAATACTATAACACAAAATTCTGCAGTTACAATGAAGTTGTTAAGAGTCATTTTATAGTATCAATAAAGATAGTCACTGTGTATGGAAGTTACATGACCTAATGCCTTGTAAAAGACCTGAGAATATTTTTCAATGAGAGACAAAAGACCAAGTACTTCAAATATGAATTGAATGTCTAGATTGATGGAAAGTGGTCCAATGATTGACGGTGATTATCATAAGTCATTGCTTTCATATGGATTAGGGATTACATAAATATTATTTGCAAAATTTTACAAAGAATACAATATATTTCAATGTTGTTAATAATTTAATCATGCATTAGCTAGGCATCATTATGCTAGGTAAGGAAAACATTTAGACCAAAACATTGAAAGATTTGAGGGAAGAAGAATGCGCGAATCCGTTCACTCCAACACTGGTGGAATGGATATGCAGCACTGTATGGGATTTAGACATGGATTTGCATGTCCCAAAGGACCTAGACCGGTTGTTGCTTAGCATGAAGCCTTCTCAGAGAGCAATGCGGTATGCACGAATCACAACCTTTGGCAACCACTTTCGTGTGGACGATGAGACTACTACTCGGTTGGTAAGCTACAATAGCAGGGTCGCTTCCATGTTTGAATTGTCTTCCGACACTGTGGATGACGTCACCGTGAACTACGTTGGAGTTGTGAAGGACATACTCCAATTAGATTATGGAGCAGTAAACAACCCTATCATTCTACTGCGGTATGAGTGGGTGAAGCCTCTCGATAGTAGAGGGAATCATAGGTATACGAGGGACGATGCTGGCTTCCTTGTGGTGAACTTTTGGCATAAATTGCCTCTCATGGCCGAGCCTTTCATTTTCCCTAGCCAAGCCACTCAAGTTTTCTTCTCCGATGTTGTAGAGAAGCATGGATGGAAGGTTGTTTTACGCAAAGAAGCTAGAGCGAAGCGTGAAGTAGTGGAGAGCACAGACGCCTTCATTAGCACAACGGTGGAGATTGCAGGGCTCACAGCTCCTCGCAGGTGGCCTCTACCTGTGCAGACAGTGAATTTGATTGGGGCCATCGAATTGTCAGCTGAAGAGAACGTATTGGCCCAGGAGCCGTGGTAGTGCAGTGAATAAATCAGTGGTGTGACACTGCAATGTAGGTAGGTATGCTGGTTGTTTTCAGAAAGTTATCCAGATGATGTGATTGAAGTTTTGCTTGTCGCACTGTAGTGACATAGTGTTCCATAGTGCGTAGTTCAGCAATGTAGTAAAAATGACTAGTGCAGGACTTGTGAAGTTGCGTCTCATCAACCGAAGTCATTCTATTGTATGAACATAGAGACGACGCAGTCGTCCACGTGCACCAAAACAGTGACTTTGTAACTACGTACGGCCGGGTCTTCATACCTCAGAGTAGGCAACCGTTAACTGAGTCAATCCGAGCACGCTAAACCATAACTGAGACTTGGCCTCATGTATTTTGTGGCACTTTCTGTCATTACTTTCTAGCATATTGTTCGAAGATTGAATTAATTATGTTGGTTGCCAAATTTCATGAAGAACCCTCTATATACATATTCATGTGGCTCCTTGCCCTTGGAAAGTTATCCCATGCCCTTGCAACAACCAAGCATGCGTCACTAACCTGATGGAAGGCAAGAAATTGGAAAGAAGCTCAGGCAAGAATTAAAGAAGATTCAAAGGGATTAACGGGGAACCATCCGGACATCAAAGCTCAAAAGTAATCGCTCTCACTGAACATTCCCTAGATCATTGAAAAGAGATTGTTATAGGTTGATGCAAGACTGTGATGGATCAYTTTATAGGTGTTTTCATGGATAGCTTATCTTACGTGGATTAAATACTTTGGTCCTAAACCACTTGATCTTGACTTAAGCTCTAAACTCATTATTTGCTCCTACGGAAACAATCCCTTGTCCTACGTGTTCTTGTGAAATCTCATTAGTGAAAACAAAATTGGTGAAAAAATTCAAGAGAGCTTCTGATTGTGAACCCTAATGAATTTGATTCCTAATTTTTTATTTTTTATATTAAAGAAAAAAAATGATTCCATCTCACTTTACGATCGACTCTAATGTTCCATGAAAATTCTAGTGACATGCAAGAGTGTGGACTAAGAGGAGTCAAAGAGCATAAGAGTAGGTGATATTAGAGAAGGTTGTAACATTAAATGGTTCTAGTCAGCGATGGGGACATCGTTGTTCGTATACAACAATTTCATCCGCCATCTTCGTCGTTGTCAACTTGTCATCCATGGCGCATTTCGCTCTTAAGCTTTCAAGTCCTCCTGGCGATTGAGTTGGAGTCTTGAATTGGCTTTCGATCGAAACCCTAGAGCGTAGATATTACACCCTTGCGCCACTTTTTCCGGATTTTGCATGAAGTTCGAAGTCGATGTCGCAATTTTACTGATCGATGTCTGACAAAATTTGGCGTGAAATGGTGGCGTGATGACGAAGATGGAGCAGGACGAGGAGAGAGTGGAGCTTCTGCGGGAGATTGCGGGGCTTTTGCTGTCCGGGGGATACTTTCGAGCTCAGATATCAGCTCTCTCTCCATTTGATATCCTCACTGGAGGATTGGCATGGGCGATCGCGGCTAGCAATGTGGATGTGGATTTCGACGTTCTCTACGACGACGATGCCACTCTGGGTTATAAGATGTAAGTTTCTGAATATCTCGCTCTTGTGGAGGAGGATSAAGRGGAGTAGTAATGCTTCGGGAAATTAACTGGGACTAGATCGTCTTCGTCATCCTAAAATCATYGATATGGTGGTATGAAATTATTGAAGGTTTGTTGGAAATCACATTAATTAGGATTCAAAAAAAAATTTAAGCTTGAATTGAAATAAAATGAATGTATGCAAACCAAAAAACTTTCACGTAATTTTGAGAATTTAAATTTCTTAGGGGGAGAACTATAACGGAAGTATTGCGGTCGGCATGCGACTTGATGTGGAGTGGATTTTGTAGGTTTAGTATGTCTCAAATTAGAGCAAACTGGATTTGTGTGATTGATTCTTTCTCTCGCTTTTCGAATMTGCTCATGAAATGGCTCTGTTATGAGCCAACCTGATTGTCGCCCGCTGCACAATGGGATTCTGGTATTCGTCTTTTAAAATCGGAATAATACTATTTACTATTTGGAGCTATGTTCCATGAAAAAAACTGCACAGATTTTAGCCAGATTGCTATAAGAGTAAATAATAGAATAATATCATTAGAGAAGTTTTGGGGGGCAAKTAGCTAAAATATGTAAGATTTTCTGCAAACATTTTGTCAAAATGAGGGAAACATGTATCAAATCTAGTAAGCTGCTACAAAATTAGTGAAAATCTAGAATATTCTACCAAATTGGCTATCACTAGTCAAAGTCATTTAGCAATTTTTGCGAATTTTGTAAAACCGTATCAGCATCACTGCTATGTTCCAAGAAGCGAAATAGTCTGCTATAGAAAGAGTTATTTATGGATCTTGCGGACAGGCCTAGTAWCTTTCTCTTGAGATTTTTGCTTGTCATGGGAAAATTTCCTAGGTCTTGGTCAAGTGAACATATTCGACAATCATGTGTTTCTTGACTGGATACCTTTCTTGCAGTTCTGAGTCATCGCAAAAATGTAACAGATGTGATTAATGCCCTTGATTGTAGCTTCTGGAGAATTGTATGAATAACAGAGCTCGTCTGGTGATGTGCAGCAAGGTTGGGGAGGCTATTGAGGAGGCATTAGATCGCATGGGGTGCCCTTACCCGCTTCAGGCGCACCAAATTCAGGGTCTCGATTATCCCGCTGTTCTGTTAGTTGTTCAATGGCTGGTGAAACGAGTTTTACAAAGTAGAGAAGAATCCGGCGATCAGGTTAGTGCACTTCTAGATCTAGGAGTGAGATATTATATCTACGTTTTGTTCTGCCTTCTGATGACCGCTCATTGGTAGGGTGCACCTTTGCTAGTAGTATAAGTGAATTTTATTGTGATTTTGAGGGTATTCATAGTATCCTTGCTTTTGCTTAATATTTTTCGTTTATTCTTTCAAGTTTTATGTGGGAATATTAAGTGGGGCACATGTTTTTCTGATCTTTGGGTTGTTTGATAGCTGAGAAAATATTCGCTGTGGACGTTTCATCGACACTATGAGCTCCCTGGAGAAGCTTCTGATGAGCATGCTCACCTGGTAGGTCTTTCAGCCATTCTACATTCCGTAAGCATATGTCCCTGATGAGGATATTTTTAAGCTTGTTTCTCAACGTCTAGTTTTATCTTAAGCGTCGTCATCATTATGTAGTTAATGCACCACTGAGCCGCCCGAAAGTGGTTTTAGATTCACACCTGTTGTTTAGTTTCCCTGATTCTCGGCCGGTGACTCATCGCTCACATTCGAACAAGTCGACGTGATGCGTGATATAATAAGATCGTCCATTTTGCCYTCTGAAAGTGCACCTTGCCACCTAAATTTATGCAGATGATAGATTTATGTCTTTTTCAAAATGTAAGGAGGATTTGTTGTCACATGCAGGATAGGATAAACCTTACACGGCAGTCTTCAACAGCAGATTCTAGTGATCAGCAATTCCTGCAGATCAAGTAGGCTTACTGCTTTGTATTCTTTTTCAGTTTTTGCTTGATGTTTCATATGCTACATCTTAAGTCACATGCTTCTGACGGTGGACAACTTCGAGTCGTCATTTATTCGTCTCGCATGGTCATTCACAAACAGGATAACTGTAAGACGGATATTGTTGCCATTCTCATAATGTGTAATGAATCTAAACGTACTGCATCATTTGTGTTGCAAGAGTGTACCTGAAACTGTCCAATTGAATCCCTTGTAGAATTACCCTTGCTAAGCTGGTAGAGGTCATGTTTGCTGTTCAAGAAAATTCTTGTGACGATGACTTAGGATGTAGCAGGTTCCTGAACCATTCTGTAACCCACCCAGTGTGTTGTCTCTTATTCTCTTACTGTGATCTTTATACCAGTTTGATATGCAGGATAGTCGCTCCTAACCTTTCTTCATGCTGTTATGCAGTGACAGTCTTCTGGAACTTCAGTTAAATGATGCCAATGCTCTGCGTCCAGAATTAAAGGCTATTGATGTTAGTTCCTCTCTCCAGCAACAGCTACACTACATCCTGTAGCTGCGCTAGATTTTTTATTGAAGTGTGATTTAGCAAATCTTTACAGTACCATAACATAGGGTCTGGTAGTGCTGATATCAAATCCTTTATGCTATGTGCTATAGATTACTTTGCGACGATTCTTGAGCAAGTTTGATCTACTTGACTGCTAATTCCTGTGTAGAACTCTAAGTCAGGATGATTGAGAGCCACGTCAAATAATCATTTTTTCCTTGTCAGTTCTGTTTAAGTAGGTAGAAGCTATCCGTAGTAACATGAGCACCTTGTGCTTCTTTTTAATTAATTTTTTTGGCTTTTTGGTGCAGACTGCAGTTCTTGAAAAAGAGATAGAGTTCCTGAAAGCTAGGATTGAAGAGGTGCAAATGAAGAAGGATTCTGCAGTGAGTGCTGCTGAAGACATTGATCTTTCAATAAGAAAACAGGTGCTTTTCGTGCAGTCTTACATATTTGATTGTTCACTTCTATATCACCTGGTTACCAAGACGAGATTTAGGAGATTATTTCGCATGTCATTCATACCTGAATCTGCTGCTTGTGCAACTTCCTCTGGTTTCTATCGAAGGAGAATGTTTTCTTCAAAATCTGAAGGATCTGATTGTTGATATCAAATCATCGAGATTATTTGTGACGATTTTTGAATCAGTGTTTGATTGAGAGATCTTCTTGCTTGTGTGCATTGTTTGCACGTGGGCCCTTTTTAGGAAGGCAGGAGGAGCATTGGGCAGAACTGGTTGCAGAGAGAGCAGAACTACACCATGCCGCAGATGATGCGGATGCAGGCCCAGTGGTCAAGAACATAATTTCTTTATTACAAGAAACGAATGTATGCCCATGACATTGCACGATTCTTCCTTCTTTCCTTCCACTGGTGTTTTAATCCTTCTCTTTGTCATAGAAGGTTGATGTATATTATAAGTCTCGGTTCAAGGGATAAGATTCAGGAGATAGATTGAAATGAATTCAGTTTGATCATGGCCCGCACTATTTTCATTTTAGATTTGTTATCTGTGACTGGTGATAATGCTTATGCAGTTTTGGTGTCATCTGATAYATCGGCAATGTATGTGGTCAGAACCTTAAAAACATGGAAACTGAATTCCGAGCAAGCTGTAAAAAGAAGAGGGCGGAACTGGTTGCTCGTATTAAGCAGCTGCAAGATCCAGCTCTAAATCTTGCAGAGCAAGAAGAAAGGCAAGCAGATGTTGAGACCACGTATGAGGCTGATTTATTGAAGCTCGCATCTATTCGAAAAGTAAGATTAACTTGACTTTGATCATTTATTTTGAAATTTGGAATTTCCAAATTCCCTTCTTTGTTGGAATGTACAGATTTCTGTCGTTCCACTCAATGAGTGACTATCTACTTGTTGGTAAAGAAAACCTATGCTAGTGGTTTACGGTTACTTCTGGTCATACAACCACCAATCACTCCTACCGTATGTTTCTTGATTGTCACCCGTGACGAATTGCACTTTCTCTTTAAGCACACTTCATGTTATCCAGGAGCTTGCCAAGAAATGCCGGGAAGTTGCCCGYATGCAAAGGCAGTTGGATGATGTGCCCACACAATCTGAGCTTATTCAGTAAGTCGCAAGAGAAACTCTGGATTTTGTTTTACTTTGATTGAGTGACTGCATGGTGGAAGTTGTGCCTTTGACCTCATCAATTCCTCACTCTATTTCGTAGCCAATTGTTTCTATTGAGACCAACGAGACAAGAATGTACTGGACCACTTATTCTCCTGAGGAACTATTTTCCTGACCACTTTTGATCGCAGTCTCATAGATACTCCATGATCTCTGGGGTGGCAATTAGAGGCTGATAGTGCAGGTTAATAACCTTCTAGATGCAAAAACAATTCTTATCTGACGTGTTATATGTTGGAGGATTCAGATATGAACGTCGATTTGTGGAGCTCTATCTGCACATACAGGTTCAATGCTTAGACATCATTATCCTCTCCTTCCAGTCGCTAACAGCCAATTGTTATCATGTGATCATGTGATSTMTTATCGTCCGGCTACTTATTTTGTGGCCACACGGAGAATTTGGAAGTTTGTCCCCTGATCTGAGGTCTCATTCTGTTGTTGTTTCCTATTTTTTTATTATCACAGCGTAAGCTAGCTGAGACAAGGAAATATTATGCGACTTATAATGCACTTGCTGAAGCTCACGAGCTCACTATGAAAGAGACTTCTTTACTTAACTCGATCCATTCTCAGGTGTGTACACTTGTCAATCTGTTGTCCCATCTTGCGTATTCTACTCTCTRGTGCAGCTTAGAATGGAATGAAGTGATTTGTTGCWCGATACGCTGGTTGTCTTCYTCATGTGAAAATGTGTTCTGTTGATCATCAGAAAGGAATGTGATGCTCGGTCAAGTCATGGATGTCGTTTTGGTTCTTTTTTGTTTAGTGAGAATTTTTGTCGCTTTGCAGTTTGAGGTTGCAATGACGACTCCAGGAGGGCGTGCCAAATTTGTGGATTCAATGGAGGGAATCGTAAAAGGCGTGAAGCAGGTGCAATTACTTCTCTCGGTATTTCTAGTTGCATTTTTGAAATCTGATTCTGTTGAGAATACTAAGCGGGACTAAAGGTTATCCAGTGCTTACTATGTCCTGTATCGTTGCCTACACTCTGATTTTAGGTTTTAGCAGTACGAAAAAACTTGGACAAAATCTGTTTGCAACGCGCTCTAACCCCCAGACTAAGAATCTACGATTCCTTCTGATGGATTCCTAAGACTTTGAATGAAAATTTTCATTCTTGACATGGTGCTCTGTATGGTATGGAAATTCCGTTTATGTTTTCTTAAACAGCGATGGGCACTTGATATGATGCAGAAATTGTTGAAGATGGAAAAACGATTAGAGGCAGAGAAAGATACATACAATGCTTTAAAGGAGAAWCATATGGCATGCGTCACTGCCCAGCGAAATTACTTCTCACTTGTCAAGCAGTTCCAGGTATTTCATTTTTACTTTATTCTTARCGTTTTAAACTAGCTTACAAGAATACACCTACTTTGCTTCCAGATTTGATTAGGTTTCTTCCAAATGTGACAGCCATTCAGCACAATACAAGAAATCATCCACGTCCAATACCTTTTTTTACTCTCTTCTATCCTAGATCTCTTCTACAGAAGCATTAAAAGAGATCAGTTTCCTTAGCACTTAMTAAACTAAAA